>JAJOOO010079579.1:0-87409 GCA_029582685.1 Solanum piurae
CAGATGGTCAGCAGGTGTTATTTGTGTCAGGAAAGTGCAGAATCAGTAAATCATCTTTTCTTGCATTGTGCGGTGGCTGCAGACATATGGCATATGTTCCTTTCCCTTTTCAGTTTGAACTGGGTGATGCCTCAAACTATCAGAGAAGTTGTGGTGAGTTGGGGCCACTGGAGAGTTGATAGGGCCATCAAGAACACCTGGAGAATGATTCCAGCATGTATTTTTTGGTGCCTATGGACAGAAAGGAATCAGCGGTGTTTTGATGGAATTTCAACTCCTAACCATTCACTCAAAGCCAAATGTTTGTTTAGTCTATTTTGTTGGTCCAACCAGTCTTATGTGAATAGTTCTACTGCTTTCTTAGATTTTGTTAGCTCATTAACTCTAGGCCAGACATAGTCATGTTTTAAGTCTCCTCTAGATTTTTTGAATTTGTGGCTGGCTCCCGTGTCTTAACTGCTATCTTGTAATGGAGCTAACATATCTACTTTTGTACTCTTTGCATCTTCTTGATGCCGGTAGTGAAACAACTTACTTCATCAAAAAAAAAAAACTTTTTTGTCTTATGGTTTTGCTTTGTTTCCAGCTTTATATTTGCCTTCTTCTTCTTCTGAGAAAAACGATTCTTCTTAGCTTTGCATGTACATATTCTTCTTCTACATCATACATATAGCTGCAAGGTCTCTTCTATTTAGATTACTTAGAGAAGAAGAACCAAAGAAATTGAAGGTGAGTTCCCACTGCTGGACTTCGACTTAAATTGAAGTTGAGTCGAAATTTCTTTGGTAGGCATGTCAAATGAAAATCACAGATGAGAATATTTTCCACGATAAGTATTGGTTTGTTCAAGGTTTTTGTTGTCTTAATTGTCAAAGTTTATTTTGAATGATTATGATTTACACCAAGGTTAGGAAAATAACTTATTTTTTCCTTCCTGTGATGATGTTTTAAGATGGAAATCATTAAAAGAGAGGAAAATGCTTATACCTTTGAGATAATGAACATTTTTGACAGGAGTATAACCTAGTACAAGTCTTATTCTTCTATGACTTCATCTGCACCTAAATACTGTTCTAGATGCTCCCAGTGTTGTCTAAAAGCTAACATCAATATTACTACTCTACATTGTCGCTTACGTAATTCTCAAAACCACCCTCCAGGAAAACCATATGTCCCATCTTAACTTCTAAGACATTAAACGATGATAACGAAATGGTTTTCCTTCACTAAGGCCTCCTAATACTTTCTATGTGGAAATATCTTTTCTATTAGCTAAGTTGAGCTTATAAATTGTTTTATGTTTAATGGTCTATGATAAGTAAGCAAAGCATATTTTACTTCTCTTTTGCTACCCATTGAATAAACAATTCATATCTCTTTCGTATCTTTAGTCTTATTCTTGCTCTTTGCCTTTTTATCAGTCTAAAATAGGCAGTTGATTGTCAACCTATGATTTGAGATGCGTGAAAGCAATGAAGTTTTTGCCTTTTAGCATAATTAAAAGTTGAAAGCAGTGCTTAAGTGCACCAAAATCCATAAGACTATTGCTTTGGACATTGATCCCTTATGTCCCTTAAGAAGCATCCTTTATATTGAAACAGAGTGTATTAGAGCTAGCTTTGTGGATTAAGTGAGCAGGCAATTAGTTTGATAGCTTAGTACTTCTATATCTACAAACTTCATGATTTCCATCTACACTGGGTATGTTGTTGTCATTGCTTAGGAATGTGCTCCGCTCCTACTGACCTATGAGCATCTGCGTACTTTTGAGTCCCCAATTTGTCAAACAGAGCTATCTTATCTGATCCGAGTGGCCAGAGAAACTTAAGCATTAAAGCTAACTTCACTTAGATCATATGTGTTTGATGCTATCTGAAGGGACAACCCTCAGCTAGGATTGACCCTCTTATTCGATGTAGCATAGGATTTACCATTTGTCTCATTCAGCCTAGATGCATCATTGAAACAGATCTTTCAAGCATCCTTTGCTGAGCAGTGAGGTTATAAACCAATTGCTATTGGGGCATCTTACACAGAGTGGTACTACTCAAGTAGGGATTTCAGTAGTTCCAGGTTGCTTGCTAGATTTTCTTATCCAACCTTGGCTCTTCAGCTCTGTGCCTCCCTATCATCTTCAATGAACCTCTCCTTTTTTTTTGGGGTGGGGAGGTCATACCACTATTGGTGACTTCAGAAGCCATTCTCCTACTATACAACTACTTCATCCTTCTTCACTATACAACCACCTCATACCTTGTGCAGCCTCTTCTGCACATTCTCAAAAGTCAAACCCACTAGCTCTTCTATGCGAAGCTTATTCCCAACTACCAATCTTCTATCATTCTTGACTGGGAAGGTTGAAGATGGAATAGATAAATATGATTGTCCTTTGTGTTCATAAGAAGTCATGGGAATGCAATATCTCTAAGTGCCAAATCAGTTTCTAGCTCATTGCCATGTCTTTGCATGGCTGATAAATGTTATGGTTCCAATGATAAAAAAAATTAGTAATGCAACTAATTTGATTTAATAAAGGAACTGGCGAACTCACTGTTTATGTCTTACTATATGCATGGCCTCAATTTACTCGAAAAATTTAAAGTTGGAGATATGCTCCAAATGAAAATATTTTACATAAACAGAACACAGAGTACATTCTTTTTCTTTTGATTCCGCTCTCTGTGCTGCTACTTATGGAAAATAGAATACAACCCAAGATGTATTCCTTTTGCTGATTTTTTTTACTCATGCAGGTGACATCGCCTTCAGGAAATGTTGTGCACACAATGAAGGGAACGGCTGGTGATAAGTTTGAGTTCAAGGCCCCAAGGAGTGGGATGTTCAATTTCTGTTTTCATAATCCACATTCATCGCCAGAAACAGTGTCGTTCTACATACATATTGGACACATTTCCAATGAACATGACCTGGCCAAAGATGGTTTGTCTTCTTTGTTGTAGTATTGTTCTTTTATGGCTAGATTAAGCATGTTATATTTCCTATTTGTCCATTCCTCTTCTTAGTTATACTCTTTACTGACCTTTGCAGAACATTTGGACCCCGTCAATGTCAAAATTGCTGAACTAAGAGAGGCATTGGAGTCAATTACAGCAGAGCAGCATTACTTGAAAGCACGTGATTCTCGTCATCGTCGTAGTGAGTCTTCAATCTTTTCCTCGATTGAAAACTTAATTGACTTCTAATTCTAAAGATGCATATGTATAAAAATGTTTACCTTTCAGCAATCATTCCTTGCTTTATCACCTGGATTGGTAGATTTGCTTTCTAATGACATATGAGGCAGCTATTTCTTTTATGTTTGAACCAAATAATGGTTAATTCTGAAATGGTTACACCAACCATTGACCGGGTCTGGACGTTTATGCCAAGACCGTTGTTGATAAGCCATAACATGTTCTTAAAGACACTAACATCTGATGACTGTGGGAATCACTCAGATTTCAGCAACCTATTTGGTTTATTAGAATATTTGGACTAGCTATTACTGGAATAATGTCAAGCTATTGCTGTTAGTATATCTTGGTTATATGTATCTTGTGTTGAAATTTTCTTCAGCACTTGTAAGTTTATTGGTCTGATTCTGAAAATGAACCTTTTCTCATTTACTATCTGCCCTATTGCTTTATGACTATGGTTTAAAATTCTTTGAGCATCATTGCTAAGAGAGTAAGGTGAAGTTCTCCGTTATTTGAAGAGTTGCACTTTTCTATTGCTAAAAGGTTGTAGTATCATTTTTCTTCTTGACTGCTAAATGTGTCTTTAGCTATATCCATTTGTTCTTATGATAGATTGGAAGTCTTCTTATAGCTTTTTGTTTGCATTTTTTTCCGAAGTAATTCATCAACTCCCCCGATCAGTACTATAAGAATTTGTACTGAACATCCCATCTGTAACTGTACAGGCTCCCATAACAACAACATAACAGAAACAATAATAACAATTTTTTCTGTCCTTTCATTGTAATACAAATACCTGTCTTACCGAGACAGAAATAGAACTGTTCTTTTTTGACGTGCATGTTTCTGGTGCAGCTAACCAGAGCACAAGGGACCGAGTTATATTTTACACCGTCGCAGAGTATCTTCTGCTTATATTAGCAAGTGGACTACAAGCGATGTACATTCGAAGCTTATTCAGTAAGTCCATCGGTTATAATCGTATCTGATGACAAACTTTACAATGCTGCATACGGTCTTTTCCCGTTGTCGTCGTCCTACAGGAAGTTAATTTAGTTGTGTTAGCAGTTGGGGTTGAGAGAAAAGTATCATTCTGGCAGAACTAATTCTGAACTATTTCAAAAGATTGGCTCCATTCATACAACAGACCAAATGTTCTAAAGCTACTTTGCTGTTTGGATGAAATGTTTTTGACATTGGTTTATGTTGTATTTGAGTAATTTACAACTCACAAATTCCAATTTTTACAATTATTTACTAGTATCTCTGTTTTCAAATATTGATTATTATTATTTTTTTGACAAATTGAACTTGTTTTAAATTATTTGTTCTTTTGGAAACCATTTATTCTGTGCCCGTCTAATTCAGTACTACATATTGACACATATATAAATTTTGATTTTCTCAGTACCGCTAAATGATATTCTCCCACTTTTTGTGAAAATTCTGTATCAATAGAATAACAAAGATTCTCCACTCATTTTTTTTAATTATATAGAGATAAGAAAGAGATATAATCATAATGTCTTCTTTTTTCTCTCTCTTTCCATGACCCCATTTATCATCTTGAGATATGCTCTCTTATGTGAATGAAGAATGAAAGATACCACAATAATTTTGTGGTACTTTATAATCCAACTAAAAAAAGATACAAATCAAGAATGGGAACCTGTTTTTTTTATGGAAGATGCATATTTTTATGGAACCTGTTTTTATGGAAGATACAGATTTTTATGGATCCTGTTTTTCCTACTTTCATCAGGAAAGTCATTTTAATAATTTGGTGAGAAAATGCCCAAAATAGTCCCTCGTCTTTGGGTTAAGACTCAAAGTCATCCTTGAGTTTTCACATGGAGCATTAATAGTCCCTCATGTTTGCAATATTGGTGCACTTTTGGTCTTTCTTCAAAATTTTGCCTATTTTTTAACATTAATTTTATTCATAATGTATGGAATGTTTAATCGTCATTTTATATATTTAGTAGAAATAATAAATAACTCCATGTGAGAGATTGTGAGAAGAAAAACACCTTATTTTGTTTAGTAGAAATCGTATTGCAGGTAAAGTCGAGAGATTCATCACGACAATTTCACGTACAATAGTATAATTTTTTCTTTTCTTGCAATGTCATATATTAAAATGTTCTTAGTTTAGCTGCAGTCATATTTATACTGAACAGAACAAGATGTTCTTCTTCTCACATTCTCTCACATAGAGTTGTTATTTTTACTAAATATATAAAAAGACTATGGGACATTCCTTACATAAAATTATGAACAAAATTAATGTTAAAAAACAGGCAAAAGTATAGGGGAGGACCAATATTACAAACATGATGGACTATTAGTGCTCCATGTAAAAACACAAGGATGATTTTGAGTCATAACCCAAAAATGAGAGACTATTTTGAACCTTCTCTCTAAAATTTTACATACCAATCACACCTCTCTAGTTAATATTTTTTTTATCAAGAGATTTGTAAAATAAAACACGACAAGTAGGGAGTATATATGCAAGGATCATGTTGAATTAAATTCCATGGCCTTTGACTATCTTGGTTGGCCAATTTTAATTAAAAACACATTTGTCTTGTTTCCTAGATAGTGAAGAAGAAAAGTTTGTTTTTAGGACCACGTTCGAATCTAGCCTTAAAACAGGGCAAAGTTCATTCAATTTGGAAAAAATAAAGTGTATGTGCTTTGATTATTATTATATTACTTTTCCCAAAATAAATACTACTTTTGTTTGTACAACTTTGAATTCAAACTACTTTTTTTTAAAAAAAAGAGGGGTTCCTAGAAAGTAGAAAGCACTTCATTTTAAAAAATAATAATTTATGAGCATATTTTTTTATTTTTTATTTTTTATTTTATTTAAATTGTTAATTTTTTTTATATTAAAGCATACTTCGATGTTATACATGTTTGTGATCATAAATAAAAATAATATTTGATAACTTAACATTAAGTGTGTCTTAATATAAGAACTTTTTTTAAAACTATGATGGATCATTTGGTTGGAAATAAATTATTTCGGGATAAATTATTCCATTATGTATATGAGATAATTTATTTCATCACTAAAATATAAATAATGAGGTAATAATTCGAGAATTATCTAATCGAGTCCTCAATGTATATAAGTTTTTAATTTTTTTTGTCCAAATCCAAACGGCTATAGATCTTTGTCTTTCGACATTGCTGACATATATCAATGATTTAGTATAATCAACACAAAAAATCAAATATTTGATTACCTAAATTAAACAATTAATATCTCCCTCCAATATTTTATTTTAATTTTAACCATATAATATAAAAACCACCAACTCATTGTCCAAAAATCCAAACGGCTATTGATCTTTGACTGTCGACCTTAAACAACAATAACAACATGACCTATATATTTTCATAAATAATGTTGGAGAAGGATGAAATATATATATATATATAGAGAGAGATTTACTTTTTAGTTTGTGAAGATATTAATATTATTTATGATAAATTCTCAATTTAAGAAAATAAAAACATGTTTGAAAAGAATGTGAGAATAAATAGTTAGGATGAAAATATTGAAGAAAGAAAAATATCTATAGTAAAATTAGTGAAGATAATCAAAATAAATAGTAATAATAATAATAATAAAATTGATGAATAATAATAATAATAATAATGAGTATCATAATAACAATATTGATAGAAAATAGATAGGTGCTCCAGGCTAGAATCATATCCATAAGTAATAATAATAGAAAGCTCGTGTCATATGTCGAGATTCTAATATTTTAATGTACATCTTTAAGTGAGTTTCTGTCGAAGAAGTGCTTTAACGAGCCGCATCCACTGCTTATGCAATTATGAACTTCACATAACTCTATCTATTTCAACATAATCTATCCTTTTGAAGCTAACATATTAAAATACGTAAGCATCTAATAAAATTAACATAAATTTGATCTGAATTAAAAAAAAAAATTATTATTATTTTGATATAACAGCCACCCATTCTAGAATCTTTATCACCGAAAACAGAAAAAAGATTAAGCTATCAACTATTCATCTATCCAAATCTAAAATCATGTTTTCCCCGATCAGCCTATTATGAAACGTTAATTTTTTCACGATCTACTAATCACTCTTTCTAAATATATATCGCTAATTTCTCGCACCTCCTTAATGTGGCATAGTATATTACTAGTGGAGTGGTCCAAGGAAAAATCAATACTTATTTTATTTCCTAAATTCTCCCTCCAATATTTATTTTATTGATAAAGAATCCTATAAAAATGGAAACCACTAAAATTGATTTCTAGCTTAAGCCTAAAATAGAGAGAAGAAGAAGAGCTCTCTGCAACTTCAATGGCGGCCATAAGCTCTCTATCCCTCAAAACTCCAACAAAAATTCAATCTTTAACCAAAACCCATTACGCCATTCCTCTCAATCTTCCTTTTTCATGCCGTTCCAAATCCAAAAGAACCGGGTCAATCGGGTCCCGGACCCGAATCCGTTGCGGGTTGTTGATAGAACCTGATGGAGGCAAACTGGTAGAGCTTTTCGTTGAGGAATCACAAAGAGAATTGAAGAGAGAAGATGCTTTGAAATTACCCAAAATCAAGCTTACGAAGATTGATCTTGAATGGGTTCATGTGTTAAGTGAAGGATGGGCTAGTCCATTGAAAGGGTTTATGAGAGAAGATGAGTTCCTCCAAACTCTTCATTTTAACTCGATTCGTCTTGAAGATGGGTCTGTTGTTAACATGTCGGTTCCGATTGTGCTCGCCATTGACGATTCTCAGAAGAATCTAATTGGTGGGTCGAGCAGTGTTGCCCTTGTTGATGACGAAAACAATCCCATTGCCATTCTAAGCGAGTAAGAGAAATTTCTGTGTTTTATTCTTAACTTTCACAAAATTTAAGCAGGGGAGGGAAAAAAAGGTGATTTTTTTCCATCTATCCGAGCTTTTTAGTGGGTAGAATTACGTGGTACTTGTGCTGGTGGGGTTAGCAGATCTCTATGGAATTAGCCTGTTTAAGCTTTAGTGGATGAAGTTACTTGGTCTGGGAGGTAGTAGGTACCCATAGAATTAGCCCATTTGTCCAAGTCTTAGATACTTGTACGGATGGAAGCTGACAGAAGGTAACAAGTACCTATGGAATTAGCTCATATGTCCAAATCTTAGTGGATAAAGTTATTCGGTACCTATTATGATAGAAGGTAAAAAGTATGCATGGGACTAGCTCGTATGTCGAAGTCTCAATGAATAGAGTTATTTGTACCTGTGTTGTGTTGATGGGAGGTAGCAGATATAGTGGAATTAGTCAAGGTGTGTGGTTGTGTGCAAACTAGCTCGGATATCATAGTTGTATCAAAAATAACTTAGATCCAATAAACTAATAAACTGTTGTTTTCAAATATTGATGTGACTATTAATTTAATGTTTTAGTTCACCATATGAAACAAAATCTGAATCTTATTTGTTTATGTTAACTTATGTGTGCTTACAGGGAGTATTAAACTAGGTGTTGACTGTATGTAGATATTTTTTCTTGAAAGTATGTTTTTTTAATGGTTTGCTTTGGCAAGTGGTATGTGTTTTGAATTGATTTTGGGACTTATTTAAAAGGAAAAGTTGGACTTTTTTTATGCCAATACTTATGGTTGTAATTTGTAAAATGGCAGTTAGGGTGACATATGTTGGGTTGCAAATCTTCCATTAGGATTTGGGGCAAAGTTTAAATCTTAATATTATAATGGTACTCAAGAAAAAAAACAATTGTTTCCAGTAAGCAGTAACTTATTCAACGTATTTCTATTATTTTAGAACGTTTCGTTAACTGGAAAAGAAATCCAAAGGTATCCCTTTGTTTTCAGAAAGATGTTGATGTAATGTGAAGATTTACAACCATTTCCTTTTTTGAGTCTCGATAGGTAGTAGTTTGTCAATTTCCTTGCTATTCTCCTGTTGATATATTTCTTCTGTTATTTTTGTCACCAATAAATTTTCAAAGGAAAGGTCTACCCTGGAAAATTCTTATATAGGATATCAGTAGTCTTCCATGTGAAATTGACTTATTTAAACAAGCATCCCCGTCTAAAGTTAAACTAAACGTGATTCAGTGTTGTGATTTAGTGCTTCCCATACCATAATGTTAGCATAACAAGGACAGGGGAAAACTTGTTCGTACTGTTTTGTCAGTTACAATTATGATTTTTTCTTAAGATGCATGGAAAGTTCATCCTAGAAAAATCTCAAAAGAATCAGCATCATATTATGTTTTTCCGGGGATAATTGGCTCGCCAACCTTCGAGTTGAAGTTCTTAAATTGCTCATAAGAAGGCAGAAGCGTGATTATTTTCTATTTGTTCAAGGATGGCAATTCATCATGTGCTTTGACTTTTCCCATCCAAATAAGTTTTTGGTTGGTTTCCGATTGTTTTTATAAAGATTAACATGTTTCCAATTGCTTACAATCAACTTTGGTAGTAAGCTGGAAGACGCCAATATTTCCTCTTCATCTATTCAGAATTCTTTTGCAAAATCATAAGTATATGAAAGCCTCAATCAACTTGATACACTGGTGGAATCTCTATATGAATATACTTCTTGAATCCAATATCAGTAATCTTCTTTGTTGATGTAGTGACTGATATTGCTCAAAAGGGGTTAACTATTTGTGATCTACTCAACGAATGCTTTATACATATTCGAATGTGTCAGAGATATTGATCAGACTGATATTCTGCATTGGTTGTTTAGCAACTGATTCACCCCTTTTTTGTACTTTTACTAAATTTTATCATGTTTACCACCTGCTTGTCAGCAACATCATATGTCTGCTGTCTTTCTTAACTCTGATGTCTTTCCCTGTTAATTTGGTGATTGTAGTATCGAGATCTACAAGCATAACAAGGAAGAACGGATAGCAAGAACTTGGGGCACCACTGCCCCAGGTCTTCCTTATGTGGATGAAGCTATTACTCATTCTGGAAACTGGCTAATTGGTGGCGATTTGAAAGTTATAGATCCAGTCAAGTACAATGATGGTCTTGACAGGTTCCGTCTTTCACCTGCTGAACTTCGTGATGAATTTACAAGGCGTAATGCAGATGCTGTTTTTGCCTTCCAACTGAGAAATCCTGTGCATAATGGCCATGCACTATTGATGACTGACACACGTCGGCGACTTCTCGAGATGGGATACAAGAATCCTGTCCTTTTGCTTCATCCTCTTGGAGGTTACACAAAAGCAGATGATGTTCCACTTCATTGGAGAATGAAGCAACATGAGAAGGTTTGTGCTTTTGTTGATCCACCTGTATTTCTTCTTTTTTTTGGCAGTAAATAAAGCAAATGAAACGCTACGGTACTCGGGTTTTTTCTCCCCTTCACCAGGCCAAGCTTTCACAGTCCTTTTTGCTCAAAGTTCCTTCTAACGTCCTTTTTCTTCTTAATGTATCTGTTCTTGTGTTAATTGACTGCCTAAAGAAAGTAAAAAAGTTCTCAGTTTCATTTGATCCCTTTTCACTGAAATTCCAGATAAAATTTGACTCACCTTCTCAATCTGAGTCATGTTCTTGGCATAGTGTTGCTAACTCCTATACATGACTGGATCTCTTCTCAGGTACTTGAAGATGGGGTGCTTGATCCAGAGACAACTGTGGTTTCTATATTCCCATCCCCCATGCACTATGCTGGTCCAACCGAGGTGCAATGGCATGCAAAGGCTCGCATCAATGCAGGTGCTAACTTTTATATTGTGGGACGAGACCCAGCTGGAATGAGTCATCCTCTGGAGAAGAGAGATCTGTATGATGCAGATCATGGCAAGAAAGTCCTCAGTATGGCTCCGGGACTAGAACGGCTGAATATCTTACCTTTCAGGGTATGGCAACAAATTAGCCGTGGTTAAAGTGCAACACGTCTTTGCCTTTTATTTTCAAACTCTAATGCGAATACTGAATTTTCTTGTAGGTGGCTGCATATGACAAGACTAAGAATGGAATGGCTTTCTTTGACCCCTCTAGGCCTCAAGATTTTATCTTCATTTCAGGCACCAAGGTTTCCATCTCTCCATTGGCTTTCAGTGTTATACCTTATGTTGCTCGGATCCAACACTGGTGCGGTAGTACTGTTGGAGTATCTGAGCAACATAAGGTTTACCCCGTTGCACCCCCAATCCCCCCCCCACCCACCCACTCCACTCCCAACCCTTGGAAAGGACCACTTCATTACATTATACAATGCTAGATTGATTATTCTGCTGCTGTCCCGGCGATCAATATCACACAATTAATGTTTCCTTCTTTTTTTCTCCAGATGCGAACGCTTGCAAAGAACAAGGAGAGCCCTCCGGATGGATTTATGTGCCCAGGTGGTTGGAAGGTTTTGGTGGAATACTATGATAGTTTGGCTGCAGCTGAAAATGGCAGAGTTGCTGAACCTGTGCCTTCTTGAATGTATCATCTTTGAGAAAGTGAATTACAACATATTTGGGGTAGAAAAGTTAACTTTTTTTCTCCCCAGTATGTGGTTTCTGAAGATTATTTTTGACATTACTCTCCAAAAGACAAATAATAATAGTGAAGCATGGTATAGGTTGAGGAAAAAGTTTCTCCATCTTGTAAATTATAGTGCTAGATTTATCCACACATCTGTGATGCACCTATATAATAGGTACTTGCATTCATGAAAATGAGTTTCCAAGTTCAGGATGGATGGGGACTATGTAGTATAAGAGGTTGTTGGAGGATACACTATGTATTTCATTCTTTTGAATAGATGAAAGCATAAGTTAGACACCATTTGTTTTCATTCGCCGCCTTGGCTTCATTTATCATATTATTTGTTGTTGCCACTGTTCTCTTCTTCATGTTTTTTTAGTATGGCTTCTTCACTAGTGTATTTGCTTTACATACTTGTTTTTTCTATGCTTTACTTGAGTTGAAGGTTTCTCGAAAATAATCTCTCTACAATCTCAAGGTAAGGGCGAGGTTGCGTATGCACCACCTTCCTCAAATTCGGAATTATACTAGGTATTATTGTTGTTTGAAGGTTTCATTTAGAATCACTCAAATTTCAGTCTATTTAGTACATTTGCCTTTTTATTTCACAATTACATATTGTTTAACTATTTAATGATTCCCTTGATTTTAATTTATTAATAAAAGAAAAGGGGAATGTACTCAAATGTTCTTTAAATTTGGTAGCTAACTTTTTGATTTCTTTGAAAATATTAATGGAAAAGAAATAAGACAAATAAATTGAAATGAAAGAAGTATTATTTTCCTATTGTATCTCTATCTCCACAATCCACAAAATAGGAAAGATATGCTATATTCTACTTTTTTCAGATCCGACATATGTAATTAGTACTCCCGTCCCATTTTATGTGGCACTTTTTAGATTTCGAGGTTTAAATAAGTTTATCTTTGATTTTTAATTTTTTTTTGAAGATTTCATGCATAAATTTTGATTAAACTTAAATTGTTTGATTCTCAATAAACGAAAATTATCACATAAATTGGTACGTGGGAATAGTTACACTTAACTATGTTGTTATTTTTGTTCACCATAAGGTGTCTTTCACTCAAAATTCTTGAACAAAAATTCAATCTTTACCCAAAATCCATTTCTTCTTACCTCTCTCAATCTTCCTTTCTCATACAGTTGCAGACCCAATAAGAACCGGGTCAATCATGTCCCAGACCCGAATCTATTCCGGGTTGTTAATCGAACCCGACGGTGGCAAGCTTGTGGAGCTCTTCGTTGATGAATCACAAAGAGATTTGAAGAGAAAAGAAGCTTTGAATTTGCCCAAAATCAAACTTACGAAGATTGATGTTGAATGGGTTCATGTGTTAAGTGAAGGATGGGCTAGCCCATTGAAAGGGTTCATGAGAGAATCTGAGTTTCTTCAAACTCTTCATTTTAATTCGATTCGTCTTGAAGATGGATCAGTTGTTAACATGTCGGTTCCGATTGTGCTCGCCATTGATGATTCTCAGAAGAATCAAATTGATGGGTCGAGTAGTGTTGCCCTTGTTGTTGATGCAAATAACCCCATTGCCATTTTAAGCGAGTAAGGGAAATTTCTTTCTTCTTGAAATCATTTTTTGATCTTGAATTAATGGTAAAAAAATAATCTTTAGCGAGTTTCATTGCTCAATTATTCATTGTTCCATTTAAGTATTTAAACTATCACCTTTTCGCGAGTTTCAGACCTTAAGTTAGCCTATGGAGGCCTGTTTCCGATTGCGACAAATATTTGGCCAATTCAGTATCGGGATGTGTTTTAATACAAAGGAAGTGATAGTTTATCACGAGTTTTATACTTCAATTATCACTCCCTTTGTATTAAAATACAGCTAGATGCTGAGTTTGGCCTACAAGCTCACTATGGAGGTATGTTTTAATACAAAGGAAGTGATAGTTTTGGTAGGTAAAGAGAAAAATGGATAGTTGAGGAATGAAACTTGTAAAAAAAGTGATATTTTAGGTGTGATTTTGACCATTAACTCGTTAATTTTTTATTATTTCTATTTGCATACAATTGTTACTAAATTAAGCAGCAAATGCAAAAACACTTATAGTAGGTACCAGTGGCGGAGCGAGGATTTTTCACTTAGGGGTGTCAAAATATGATATTATATAAATACATAAAAAAAAACTTTTCACCTAGCTACAAAATATAATTTTTCGAGGAAGATTGACACCCCTTGAACACCGTGCACGCAAGGTAGCCCAGTTATATGCAAAAAAAATTTGAATCCATTGAACTGTTACTTTCAACATCGATGTGACTGTTACTTTAATGTTTTAGTTCACTACAGTATATCCTAAGAAATCTGAATCTTGTCAATGTTGACTCATGTGAGCTCACAGGGAATAATATTGCTTAAAGTGTTTTTTTTTATAGTTTACTTTGGTAAGTGGTAAGAGTATGTATTTTGAATGAAAATGGGAGTTATTCCAAAAGGAAAGTGGGAGTTTTGATGCCTAGTGCTTACGGTTGTAAATGGGAATTAGGGTGACATTGGGTTGTTAATCTTCCTTTAGGATTCAAAGAAAAGTTCATTTTTTTATGGCAGAATGGTACTCAAGGAAAAAAGCAAGTTTTATTTTTATGAAGTACGAAAAGAGCAACTGTTGTAGTAAGCAGTACTGTTTTTGAGGTAGTCCTGTTATATTAGAACGTTTCTTTTTACTGTAAAAGAAATCTGAAGTTATTCATAACCATGTTGATGTTAAATATTATGATTTTTATAACCATTTTCTAATTTTCAGTCACGATGGTAAGTATAACCATTAAGAATGCCACCTAGCCCTATATATATATATATATATGTTGTCTGGACGGGCTTGGTGTAAATTTGCTCAAATATGTTAGTTTGTATGCATCCTTGCTCTTCCCCTGTTTGATGCATTTCTTTACTTTTTTTCATTTTTCACAAATAAGTTCCTAGACAGGTTTACCTTGGAAAATTCTTCTACATGATATCACAGTAGTTTACCATGTGAAATTGACTTATTTAAACAAGCATTCCTGTCTAAAGAGTAAAAATAAATTAAACGTGATTAAGTGTTGTACTTTAGTTTCCCCCATAACATTCGCATGACTAGTAGCATAGGAGAAAACTTGCTCCTTTGTGTCAGCTACAATTATGAATCTTAAAAGAACATTTATTCTCAGAATATCTCCAAAAGAATCAGTGTCTTATTAGATTTCCCAAGGATACTCCTTATGTTAAGAAAAATGTTATAACTGACTGGCTCACCAACGTTCGAGTTGAAGTTCTGGAGTTGCCCATAAGAAGGCAGAAGGTTGATTAGTTTCTACTGGTTTAGGGATGTAAAGTCATCACGCACTTCAACTTTGTTCATCAAATTAAGGTTTTGGTTGGTTTCCATTTGCTTTTAGTAAGATTAACATGTTGGTCATTCTTTCTTTAGCAAATCTTCCTCTACTAAACAAATACCAGCTTACAGTCAACTTTAGCAGTAAGTTCGAAGATACTGATATTTACTCTTCATCTGTTCAAATTTCTTTTGCAAATTATAAGTACAAGTGAGCCTCAAACAATTTGATAAATAGGTGGAATCTCTATATATAATATTTTTCTTTTGTCCAATATTAGTTATCTTCTTTGTTCATGTAGTGACTCAAATTGCTCAAAAGGTGTTAAATAATCTTCGATTTGGTATGTACTCAACGGATGCTTTTTACAGTTTGGAATATATCTAGACATTGATCAAACTAATATCTGCATTGGTTGTTTTGCCATCCATTCACCCCTTTTTACTCCTTTTACTAAACTATGATCATGTTTATTACCTGCTTATCAGTAGGGGTGTCAAATGGGCTAGCTGGAGTCAAAATTGGTGGAGTTAATGACTTGCCCAAAAACGACTTGGGTTGATGGATTGGGCTAAAAAGCGGGTCATAGCCCAACCCGAGCAATTCTTACAAAGTTTTAATTTCTTTGTTGTTCTTTTATAATTTTTAAGCATCTAACTAAACTATTTTTTCTTTATTATGACTATATATACTTTCTCATCTAGTTTCTTTCCCTGTTAATTTGGTAATTGTAGTATCGAGATCTACAAGCATAACAAAGAAGAACGGATAGCAAGAACTTGGGGCACCACTGCCCCAGGTCTTCCTTATGTGGATGAAGCTATAACTCATTCTGGAAACTGGCTTGTTGGTGGTGATTTGAAAGTTATAGAACCAGTCAAGTACCATGATGGTCTTGACAGGTTCCGGCTTTCACCTTCTGAACTTCGGGCTGAATTTACAAGGCGTAATGCAGATGCAGTTTTTGCTTTTCAACTGAGAAATCCTGTGCATAATGGCCATGCATTATTAATGACTGACACACGTCGGCGACTTCTCGAGATGGGATATAAGAATCCCGTCCTTTTGCTTCATCCTCTTGGAGGTTACACAAAGGAAGACGATGTTCCACTTCATTGGAGAATGAAGCAACATGAGAAGGTTTGTGCATTTGGTTACCTGACATTTTCTATTTTTGGCAATAAAATAAAGCACTCGTACTCTACACTACTTGATCATGTTCCTCATTTAACAGCCAACCTTCTGCATTCCTTTTTGCTCAAAGTCCTTGTTGATATCTTTTTACTTCTTTAAGCGTTTTTTTTAAAATCCTGCTCAAAGATGTAGAAAAGGTCTCAGTTTCTTTTATTCATTTTGTGGCTGAAATCCCATATAAAATTTGATTTGCCTTATCAGTTTGGCCATGTATCGGCATGGTATTGCTTTCTCTCTCCTATACACGACTGGATTCTTGTCAGGTTCTTGAAGATGGAGTGCTTGATCCTGAGACAACTGTGTTATCTATATTCCCATCTCCCATGCACTATGCTGGTCCAACCGAGGTGCAATGGCATGCAAAGGCTCGCATCAATGCAGGTGCCAACTTTTATATCGTGGGACGAGATCCAGCTGGAATGAGTCATCCACTGGAGAAGAGAGATCTGTATGATGCAGATCATGGCAAGAAGGTCCTCAGTATGGCTCCGGGACTAGAACGGCTTAATATATTGCCTTTCAAGGTATGGCAACAAATTAACCGTGGTTAAAGTGCAATATGTCTTTCCTTTTTTATTTCCAAACTCTAACAATACTAAATTTCATGCAGGTGGCTGCATATGACAAGACTAAGAATGGAATGGCTTTCTTTGACCCATCTAGGCCTCAAGATTTTATCTTCATTTCAGGCACCAAGGTTTCTATCTCTCAATTGGCTTTCAGTGTTTTACAACTATGTTGGTCAGACTCTTCAAAAATGTCGATGGTAGGTGAGTTGTCATGTCCTCCAAAAGTGGTGTATTTTTGGAGGATCTGACAAAAATGCGGCAATATTTTTGGAGAATCCAAGCGATGCTTGGTCTCTTTAAAAGTGTTGGCAGGTACGTGTCGGATCCTCCAAAAGTAGTGCAATTTTGGAGGATCATACTCAGGTGTGGCAGTATTTTTGGAGAATCTGAGCAACATAGGTTTTAACCCGCATCTCACCCCCAGAAAGGACCACTTCGTTACATTCTAGGATGGTAGATCAATTATTGTGCTGCTGTCCTTACGAAAATATGACGTAATTCATGCCTTCTTTTTCTTTCAGATGCGAACTCTTGCAAAGACCAAGGAGAGCCCTCCAGACGGATTTATGTGCTCCGGTGGTTGGAAGGTTTTGGTGGAATACTATGATAGTTTGGATCAAGCTGAAAATGGCGGAGTTTCTGAACCTGTGGCTGCTTGAATGTATGTTATCACTCCTTAGTCATCCAATAGTTACAGCAGCACTTATTTCTTTTTAGTAGTAGTTATTCCTGTAATAGTGCAGTTTTTCATTCAAGTAATGTTAGGAAGTCATGTCCTAGTTTCTAGGGATAGTTATCTTGTATTTAAACTATATGTTTGTCTCGGGAAATATAAGCAGAAAATTATTCAAGTCTTTGAGTAAGAGATTGCAGGGCACCATAGGTCATAGGAATAAAACATTTGATTTCACACTACAGCGCCCCATAACCAGATCTATATCAGGGGACCATAACAATGTATCATTGAGAAGGTGAATTACAGCATGTTTGGGGTAGAAAAATCAACAATTTTCTCCCCAGCATGTGTCTGAAGATTTATTTTGATACTACTACTACTACTAATAATAATAGCGAGGCATGGTATAGGCTGAGGAAAAAGTGTCCCATCTTGTAAACTATGGGGATAAACATCACCCGGTGCACTAAGCTCCTGCTATGCGTGGAGTTTGAAGAAGGGTCCAATCACAACGGTCTATTCAATGCAGCCTTACTTTTTTGCAAGAGACTGTTTTCATAGCTTGGACTCGTAACCTCCTAGTCATACAACAATGGTGCTACACACAACATTTCTAAAGTTATGCACGCACCTATATTATAAGTACTTGATTTCATGAAAATGAGTTTCCATGGTTTTTGGATTGGACTATATAGGCCACAAGTTGGAGAGTACATTATATTTATTACATTCTTTTGAATAGATGAAAGCATAACTTAGGTATCATTTGTTTTCACTTAATGGAGGTTTCATTCATATTTCAGTTAGCGCTTAAGATATTTGAATCATTTTGATCTCTTAACTATACGATTGAACGTATATTCCAAAACCACCCCATAGTGTTGTTATACTCAAGGTACTCGAACACTTGGATCTCTATATTGCGACCTATTATTTCCACGTATCTAGCCCATGACTTATCCACAAAGCACAATTTACTGAGTCTAAAAGATTAGGTTGATAGTCCAACGGTCTCCTCAATCTATTTGGGTCGCGATCTCACCCAACTAAGTTTTGTCTCCACCATTACAAGAACCCTTCAATATGTTGAAGGGGTTCAATTAAATCCTCTTTATCAGAAAGTTATATTTTATTCACCCATATGAAGAGAATGTGACACTAAAAGGACATAAATCATTTATTTGTTCAATTCTTCTTCTTTTTTGGAGTGGGAATGAAGGTATTTTGTAGTCAAAACTTAAAAGTCATATACACAAACCTTAAGTCATAGGAAGTAAAAAGACTTGACTCATTACAAAATCAATTTATTTTCTTGAGAATAGAAACATGTTTGTCAACAATTTTATGAACGTGCCTTTGAATTTATTTTCTTAAGTATTATACAATAACAATAACATATTTGTAATCTCATTACTCCTAAGATAAAAAAAACCGTTTCCGATAGAGTCTAGGCTCAAGTAAAATATATTAAAGCAAAAAATAATAATATAATAATAGATAACCGAAGCAGTAATAATTCATATAATTGACTAAGTAATAATAATTAAATTCACTTTTGGAGTCATCAAACTTAGACGTGACAACTATACATTATTCTCCTTTTTTTTATTAGTATTAAGTTCATGACTAATTACAATGTTATTTATTTTGGTGTGTCATTAGGAATAAACTAATATATTAGTTAAATCGAAATTATCTAACAATTATAATTATTTGTTAACCCCCCCCCCCCCGAACATTCTTAAATACTCGTAAAATTGAAAGTTTCATTGTTTCACACATATTTAAATAGGTTGAACCTCAAAATGAATTAATATATTGCACATCGATAAAAAACTATTACATATAAACTAAGAGGTCGTTTGATTACCATTTCCAGAGTCTAAATAGTCAAATAATTCTACAATTAATTCCTTGGCTATATGACATTGTTATTGTTTTAACTAATAATAAAAATTTCTTAATAAATAGAACAAATATAAATAAATATTTGTAATCATATATTAAAGTTTGATCATCATTTTAACAAATTCATCAAAGTTGACTTGACCATCTCCATCCAAATCTGCTTCTCTAATCATCTGTTCAGCTTCTTCTTCTGTTAATTTCTCCCCTAAGTTAATCATCACGTGCCTCAGCTGCAACAGAATCGAAAAATATTATAACGAGATACATTAATAAAAAAATAAAAAATGCACTAATAGTGCATTATCAATATCTTACTTAAAAATGAAATGATAATATAAATATTTCTATATGGTTAATGTGTGGACTATTACTTTTTATATAATCAACATTCAGTATCGTTGATTCGATTAATTCAAATTAAGGTTCATTAAAATGAAGAAGTGCTCTCTACAATGAGGTTTTCCATTTTCAGGGTTGAACTAATCAAAGTAAAACTTTCACCAATTGTCTCTTTTAGAAACGATTGATTAGTAAATGATTCTCTTTTTATTTCTCTCACAACTTATAATAGATATTTTAGATCATAGTATAAAGAGACCTCTTTTTGAACAAGTTGAAGACTTTGTGAGAAAACATAACATCTTCACGATCTAAGATTTTATAAGTTATTGAAAATATTAGACGATAATCTAATATTTATCTATAAAATTGAGTAAACATTGGATCTGATTTAATGTTGTCTGGAAAGGTAATTTTACAAGAATTATATATGTACGACTTTTAAAAATAGAGGTAATTAAAATTTTGATGAAACCTACAAAAGGGAATACTTGTATAAATTGATTAATTAAATTCGAATTTTTTGATCAAGATTCTTTAATAGAAGTATAATAAATAAAAAGTCAAACGGAGCAAGTGCATTGTTCAGTGTGAACTGTGGAAAAATTCATTGCATTGACAGATTGGTTTCAAAGTTAATAATAATAATAATAATAATAGTAACCTAATAATTATCTAGGATTTGAAACAACTGTAAAAATAAGAATATTTAAATAATAATGACAGAAAATTTTTAACATGTGTTCCCCCTCACCTTTCCCTTAACTAGTTTAATAATTATATTCATTGGTAATCTAATTAAAATATTTTTACTATTAATTCAACACTTTTAAATTTAATGTAAATTATAAATTTCGTTTCTGGACTAATGACATTCTTAAAGCACTCTTCTACATGATTAACTAAATTTAAATACACATCGATATATCACATGACATAACAAGTGATCTCAAACTCTTGTAGGAGCATGAAATTTTTAATAAAAAATCGAGAGAAGTGTTGTAAACATTCCTAAACTTGACGAAAATCTAAAAGTGTATTTCACGCATGTAACAAGATCAAGGGTGTATTTAAGTTCATTTGGTCAAGTAAAAAAATATTTTTAAGGCGTTGTCAATAGTTTGGAGATGAAACTAATAACTCCCTTCGAGTTTAGAAATAATTTGAAATACTTCCTTTTTTTAAATTAAAAATACCTTTATCTTTTTGACTGGTCTTCAAAGGAACAATATGGAGTACATGCCGTACATGATTGACTTCACTCACCAGAAAGTATTAATGATTATAAGAAAAATTATAGTAATTCCTTTTTTAAAACATAAATAAAAGATATTTTTTTAATATAAAATGACAATAATTATTAAAAGTATGAAACTCCAACGTAAAATCGACTTACATCGGTAGCCGAAATAAATCCATTTTGGTCTTTATCAAACACCTTAAAAACTTCTTTAAGTTCTTCCTCTAAATCCGTCTCCTGAAAAAAAAAATTATGTCCAAACGACTCCTTAAAAACACTTGGAAGTAATTAACTTGACATAATAACGAAGCCAGAAATTCTAATAAGAAAATTCAAAAACATATAATAATGTCATATTTAGAATTTAAATTTGTGACATAAAATCAACTTTTTTACCTCTC
Organism: Solanum piurae; assembly: GCA_029582685.1. Lineage (NCBI taxonomy): Eukaryota > Viridiplantae > Streptophyta > Magnoliopsida > Solanales > Solanaceae > Solanum > Solanum piurae. Next base: position 21,382 of record JAJOOO010079579.1, read on the forward strand.
TTATACCACTATAAAAATCTATTGCTACTATATTTGTACAGTATAATATTCTAACGAAGAATTTCTTCATTGAATTTAGCCCCGCCACTAGCTTGACATAATTTAAAGGGAGTAGAAATATAGATGAATATTTCGTTAAAAATTACTTGTATCGAGTGTCTGCATCAAACTAGCCAACATGTGTATGACATGTCTATTTACACACTTATTAAATCACTTCTACATTAGTGAGTCGATATTATTAATTAAGTGTAAACACTCGATGCAATTAAATAAGAGTTGGGAACATGAGTTTTTACCTTCATTTTCTTGGTGATGAGATTCAAGAATTCATTAAATTCCATGGCTCCATTATCATGATGATCAACATCAACTTCACTAATCATATGACATAGTTCTTCCTCTGTTGGATTTTCATCCAATGACCTTATTACTGTTGCCAATTCTTCAATTGTAATGCAGCCTAAAAATAAAATGTCATATTTGAGATATTATATAAAAGAAAAAGAGTAATTTGAAACAACAAAAAAAATCGTCAAGAGTTATAATGGAATGAATATGATTAATTCACCCTTAATCAGAAATTTCGTTTAACCGTTGATATCAAACATCAGATGAAAAATCGGAAGGAAAAAAAGATAACTAGTACTCATTATTACCATCTTGATCATGTTAAAGTTTCAATGTTGATATCGAGTAAAAAACTAAATAAAATGTAAAGAAAATATTGATATTATACTAATAATTACCATGTTCATCTTTGTCAAATAAATTGATGGCTTCTTTGAATTGAACAAGTTGATTTTCTTCCTTCACTATTTTATCTGCCATTGTGTTTTCTTTTTGGATCTTTGTTGAGTTATAGAGAGAGAGAGGAGAGAGAGTTGAGTATATAATGTTGGATGAGCTTTTATTTAAATAGAAGAATTTTGTTGTGACAAGAGGGCTCAAGTAAATGCATTCAATTTCATTAAAATATTAAAAATTAGATTTTTTAAAAAGAAAAAGAAAAAAGAGAGAGGAGTGAATAAGGGGTTTGACAAGAGAAAAGTTATATAGCAATATTTGATTGGACACAAAGTTTAGTTAAAAAAATAAAATTCGGCACCTATTAAATGAATTATTTTTTAAAAATTGGCTTGATATATAGTTAGTCTCTTAAATTTGTTCACATTTCATTTAGACACTCGAACTAAGTTATGTTCAAATTGAACACTTCAACTCTTAATAAAGTGTTTCATTTAGATATTTATTGTTTGAGTTTTGAATTTTTTTTTATGTGTTCTCATTTGTTTGATAGGTAGATAAGTTAACAATATAAAATATGTCATATCATTTAATTATACGTATTCACCTCAATAAGTTGTAAGACATCAAGCGTTTTGTACTTGAGGTTGATGCGTGTTAGTTAAAAGAGATGACATATTTTATGTGATTAACTTAACTATATATGTTATGGATGAATGAAAACACACGCAAAAAGTTTTTTTGAAATATGAATCGAAAATGTTTGGAACACTTTATTAGTAGTTAAGGTGTGTATTCAATTGAAACATGACTTAGTTCGAGTGTTTTCTAAATGAAATATTCTAACAAGTTTAAGGAATTGATTATGTATTAGGCCTTTAAAACTTGTGGAACTAAGCTGGTGTTTTTATGACTATAAATGTATGTCTTAGAAGTAAAATGAAAAATTTACTCAACCAACGATTTCGGATTTGAGCATTAAAAATGAAGGAATTCCTCGTAGAAAATATTTTCTCCTTAAGTAAACTTGATGTGGCGCATATTTGAATTAATGCAACATATAATTTATTTATTTTTGAAATCTCAAGAAAATTCACAACCTCAATACTTGGAGTGTGCACTTTAAACATGTTACCATGCCACAACTCACAAATCACATAATAGATATAACCACACAAGATAAATTTGATGCTATGAACTCGACTAAAAAGACATTGAAATGAGAAGTCGATTTCTATCCTTTCATATGAGATATACTATCTATTGCACCATCTCAGTTATCCTTACGAATTGCAACAAATAAAATTTCTTTTGTTTTTCATAAAATTCTTTTAGAAGTTATTACCAAATAAAGATAGTCAAGTTGAATTTAGACCGGTATGAGGTGTAGTTGTTGGTCATGACTTTATCACGTAAGCCCTGTTATTTTATTTTTTATTAATCGAAATTTATTGACTCGACTAATTTAAAATTTTCGTCATCTAAAGGCCACGATCTCCAAAGACGAATCCAAATTTTTAAATTTATAAATTTTGAATATTAAAAAGACACCTTACTAATCTCCGAATTCTAAAAGAGAATATTAAAATTTTGACCATATTTTAGGTTTACACCCAAACAGCACGCTGCGTTGCGTGCCCAGAGGATTGCCATTTTTATCTTTTTAACTATATAGAGTATATACTTCGATTTTGTGGGATCTTATTACACTCCTAAATTTATTCTGAATATGACTCACGTGAATCTAGTATATAATTTTGTTCTAACATTATATATATATTAGTGAATCTGTTAAATACTTATAAATCTTCAAATTCATTGAAACAAAAGAGGTTCGTTGGGAACTGACCATACCAGGTCATGAGAATAAGAGTGTCCTTTTGAACAAACTGAAGACAAAATCTTGACTTTGAATTCAGTTTTTATGTGTAAAAACTTTAGGTTGCTGTATGAACAGATGAAATTTCAAATCTGGAATATATCTTTGCATGTGATGAGTATGTCCAAATCAATGTATTTTTTCATATTTATTCCAAAGCAAGTGATACATAATTTTGAGCACACGACACTAATTCGAACTCTATTACAAATTAAAGTATGGTATTTTGATAGAAAAAAATAGAAGGATCTCGAATTATACGTTACTAATTGCCTAAAATTTTAAGGATAAAATAAACATTGCATGAATAAAAAAAAAAGATAATTATATTGTTATTGTTCGAGTTAACGGAGGCAATTTTATTTTCACTCATATATTATATATATATTCCAACTCCTTGCTGGAATATTAAAACAGTAGTAAATTTCATGCCCAAATTCCGAAGGAATAAAAAAAATGGACTTCTAGTGTTGTGGATAAAATAATATTTACTAATTTCTCTACCAAATATCTTCCATGAAAATGTGTTTCAAGTTAACTTCTTAACCAAGTAAGAAAAATTTGCAAAAGAGAAAATCATTCAGTATGGTCATCATCCTTTGTGATTTCTTAATTTCCTCTATGTAGTATTACCAGGTGGTTACGAGTTCTAGCTGCGGAAAACTACTTCTTATGAAAATACAAAAAAAAAGAAGGTTATGTACATAAAGACCCGATCTGATCCAATTATGTTCCTAGTCTCGTGCATTAGCAAAAGTCTAGTGCATCAAACTTTCCTTTTATTCTTTTCGCATTGCATCCTTTTTAAATTATGGATTCATAATTTAATATTGATAGAAATTTTACTGTTTTTTACATAGTATTATCATGTTATGTGTCAAGATAAATGAATTTAGTTGAACCCGTAGCGCTAAAGCTAGATCGGCCATATGCCTCCCACATAGAGCATAAAACACTCCCTACCAAAGATGACTTCATATCCAGGGTTCGAAACCGATGCCATTAATTAAGGCATGAAGAAGTACTTACCACTCCACAAAAAGGTTGTTGTTGTTCAAGGATTAAACAAGAACATCAACTATGGACACACATGAGTACTAAAATACTTAAAACTTGCTTAATATTGGCAAACAATGCATTATTACTATTTATTTCAATGAGTTCTCAAAAACACGACTGATAGATTATACAACTAGAAAATGTCACAAAGATTTTCTAGGTTTTACCATGAAAATAAAATTTACAAGGGCCCTTTCTAAGGCTGAAAAACTAACAGACTAAAGTTCAACAAATTCATTCATGATACCTTTAACAAATTAACCCGTATGACGATGCCAAAAACTTTGTTGATCCGCGACAGAGTTGTGGTCACTGGTGGAGAACTGTCAAACAGAAATTGTGGAGAACTTCTCTTGGATTGATAAGTTGTCCTTATCATTCAGATGGGCTGACCTTTCGGGACGATTTGATCCTTAAGCCACATGTATATTGGAACAAGCACGTAGTAACTTGCAGCCATTATGCCAAGCAGGAATCGCATGAGAAATACGAAAGGGTTCACAGGCTTGCTCACATCCTCAACCTTGGGACCGAGCTGCAATACAACAACACAGCACCAGGTTATATTTACTAATGGTGTAAGAAAGTATAGTTCTGGTTTGACAGCAAAGCTTCAATCCACTAAAACTGTCAAATTCTCAATCAGAGAGTTCACGTGCACTTTTCATTTTTATTTTGTATAATGTTGGCCTGAGATGAATTTAAATGGGGGAACATGGTCACTGAGGATTCATATAGCCGAACCCAACTTTCTTGGGACTAAGGCTTAGTTGCTATTGTACTTGTGTAAGGCAAAAATACTGAGAGTTAAAATGATGGCACTAAGGCTATCCACTAGTCAAGAGACAAGAAATTCAGTAAAAACAGAGAAAAGGAGGGAGGCGTCCACGTATATGGTGATCACAATATATATCACACAGTTTTACTGTAGATGAAACAAGAAAAGTTTAAGCTTGTAATGCAGAATAAATTTCATAATACTTGAACTTCCAATTGCTTAATGAAATTAGAATTCCCAAGAATTTGTATCTTCTGTATAGTATACCAAATGTTTCGAGATGTTTGGAAGTGGAAAATGTGTCTGTAAAGTGACATGAAGAGAGTAAGATATAGCGTCGGAAAGTCAACAAATGTGTTTACAACTTTTCCAAGTAAACATCAATAAACAGGAAATTGAAGCATTTAAGTCATCTAACAGATTGACTAACACAAAAGCTTCAAATATGGCATTTTCTAAGCAACGACACACGTTTAGAAAAGAAGTCCCTACCTGCAATGGAGATTCCCCAGCGTATGGCTTCACTCCAGTCACAGAGCAGCCCATGATTAACCCATGTCGGCGGACACCACGATACCATTTTGGGCCAATCCGCTTCAGCTTAACTTGTGTGAAACCAGCCTTTTTAAACCATTCTATATATTCTTCTTCTTTTGGAAAGAGCATCCACACATCTGCAAAGAAACGAGATAACCAAAATGTTGGGTACACCGGACCAATCACGCAGGCAACCCCACCTATGGTTAGTACCCGATAAGCTTCCTTGATACCACGCTGTGGATCTGGCCAATACTCAATGCTGGAGAAGACAATCATGTTATTACATCTAGAAGTAATAAATAGGTGACACCAGTAAATATTGTCGCAGTAAATTGAACTGGATTCCACCAGAATGAGCAAGATCACACATCAAACATATATATTAATCTTGAACTTGCCAACAATAAGAATCAATATAAGCAAAAATTTATAAGTGTAAAATATGGTACTTGGGCCTAACTCAACCACAAAAGCTAGCTCATGAGGGAGGATTGCCTTGGCAATCCTATAGAAGCAAACCAATGGTCCATTCCCGTGGGACTCTACCCCACTCTAACAATAAGTAAAGGAAATATAAACAATGGTTATAAACCTACAGTGAAAATGATAACTTTATGTTATTAGATGTTCACTTGCACTCCGTATATTGAGTATAACAAGCATCTTAATTCTTCAAAGAATCATTGAATCACACTTCATTTGTTCACTAGTAAATAGTAATTTCAAAATTGAAGTGAAAAAAAGACATATATGTGGCCTAAAAATCGTAGCAGAACCATAGCTAGTTGAACTGCACAACCTAATGGTCTTTTGTTAAAAATACATGGAACGTTAAAAAGCATTCCAACATATAAGAAAGAGTAACAAAAACTCCACCTCAGCTCAATGGCGGAGCTAGATGGAGTAAAGGGGGTTAAATAGAATTCCTTTATTTTAAAATTACACCATACAAATAGGGGGAGAATGTTTTTTTTCGCTATTTGTAAACTGTTTAATCTCCTTGACATAAGGGGAAATTTCAGTGGGGATTCAAAAATTGTTTTAGATCACAAATCCAAATCCCAAGTGTGATTTCTAGTATGTATTTGAATCCCCTTGTATAAATTCCTGGCTCCACCACTGGCCAAGTTTGATTAATTGTTTAATAGTATTACATAGTATTATACACTAACAAGAGTAATTTGCAGGAAAGGCAAGACTAACACAGAAAGAAATTGCATTTCAGAAACAGATCACAGTACAATCTTAATTATCCTTAAGAGTTACCAAGATTTGAACTTTATGGGCTCGAGTTCAGGATTCTATCACAACTCATTCTATTTACTGGATTCAAAATCAATTTGTACTTCTTTAGTGAATTTTTATCACTTCCAATGAAGCCATAACTTAACACTCTGTATCCACCTTTGAGGATCGGACACATTATCCAAAAAATCAAAGTATCAGAGGTAGAGCTACAATATGGGTTCCAAGAAACCCACTAGCTATGGCTCAAATCCTATACTATTAGTAAGACTTCACCTAATATGTACAAATAAATGTATCCATAATCCACTAAACAAAAAGAGTTGTGGTTCAGAACTCACATACTACCTCCGTTTCAATTTGTTCGTCTTACTTTACTTTCTAGTCTGTTAAAAAAGAATGTATTTTATATTTTTTGACAACTCTCTAGTCTGTTAAAAAAGAATGTCTTTTATATTTTTTGACTAACTCTTTAATTTCAAGTTTCCATGTAACACGTTTAACACCACAAGATTAAAAGACATTTGGTACCTTCCAGCTGAAATATATCTATCAAAAGTGTCAGTAGGAAATGGTAGATCTTCAGCATCTCCTTCAAGTATCTTGCACTCTTTCAATGGCTCCTTTTGCCTAGCCTTAGCAAGTTGATGAGGTGATTGATCAATAATAGTCACATTTTTAGCATCAACATGCTTAACAATCCCAAGAGTAGTAAATCCAGTTCCACCACCAACATCCACCACTTGCAAATTCCTAGTGTGTAGCTCAGCAGGTTCAAGTGCTTCATCTCTCATATCTTCAGTCCAATGCCCAGGATTTATCACATGGTCATACACAATAGACAAGAACCTGTAGAACCAAAATGCCTCTTTTTTGTGTTGTATGAATCTTGGTTGAGAAGCTGGCCTTGAAGCAGATAAACTGCATTTGGTGGGTCTTAGGGTTCTTGTTGCTCTGAAATTAACAAAACCCTTTTGGGGTAAACACTTAAGATTCAATTCTGATCCAAGAAATGATGACCCAGATGGAGAAATTCCACTTAGAAGCTTGAAATTATCAGCTCCACTCAGTATTGAAGACGCCATGAAAGGATTTTTATAGCTTTCAAGATGTAATTTTTACAATACTTCAAGCTAAAAGAAGCTAACCCCAGATGCTATATCTTTTGATTCATCAATTTCGATAAGTTTTTCTGCAATTTTGATGGATTTTTGGAGAAGTTGAAGAAGAAACAACACAAGAAGTTCAGTGAGGTATTGGAAGTGGAAGCATTACCTTTTTGGCTACCACATACTGAGATTAGATTACAACTCGCAAATAAACAAGAACCACAAAGCTATATACGACATCGTTTTGCCTCTTCTATTTTTTTTACTCACTTGATAATTTTTTATTATTTTATTTTATTTTTATGAAAAAAAATTAAAACATAAACAAACTAGTGTGAAAGTAAGCGGGCAAACGAGACCCCAACACCATCTCCGGTAGCACGTGAAGAAATGGAAGAGTATGTGAGTGTTACTAAAGATGAGACTCGATCAAGTTAAATTGATTAATCATCAGCTACTGAATTAATTTTCTGTAAATATAGGTAATAGAGTCCACTAATTTTTAATAAAAAAATTATGAATGTAATTGATGACATCACTATTTTAACGAGGGACAATTCTTCTAGTTTGCAGCACAGTAATATTTTTTGAGTGTGTATTTGGTACTATAGAAAGTATTTTTACGAAAAATATGTAAAATAAGTTATTTTCTTATTTATTCTTTCGAGTATTATGAGCAAGTTGCTCTTCTGAGTGATCAGGTTTTTGACAAAATGTACTGTGTATAAGTGAGGCTCTTGTGAAACATATCATGATCTTAAAAGACTTAAAGAAGCAGCTATGAGTTTTACATGTTCTAAGTTTACCTTAAGACTTTAGACAAATAATATAAGTGTGTAAGGGTGAGAAGGATGAAGTGAATTAACATGGAGTGTTATCATCATATTATACACACAAGAAACAATGGTTTGTCATCATCAAAAAGAATAAATTTGTTAGATCGAGAAAGGCTTTGGCAATTGACAAATAGGAGAACAAATGAAAGGAGCAACACATGCTTCTATCAAATCGAGTCCGACTAGAATAAGGAAAAGGTCAACCACGCGAAGCAAAAGGATTATGGCGATAGATAAAGCACATATGTGATGAGAGTCCATCCTGTATAAAGTTTCCTTTTATAGATAATTCCTACATTGAAAGAAATCTCAAAAAAGGACGGCAATGAAAATCCTAAAAGAAAAAGGACTGCATATCTAAGTGCAACCCAGACAAGGAAATAAGACTGAAAGCTTGTGTTTTACAATTCTTAAGTTAAGTTTGCTTATATTGAGTTGTAATCTTTTGCTTTCAGAGTTAAGAGCATATTTCTAGTCGAGGGCAGCTTGATGTTGGGTTCTATAGTCAAAGGTGATTATTGATTTAAAGAAATTAGAGTTTAGTTTCTAGAATTACAATAATTGTAATCTAAGTTGCTTTAAGACTCCGTGTTGAGCGAAGTCCGATTCAACAATCAAAAGTGATTGTTGCTTTATAGGATAAGAGTTTAATTCCTTAGGTTACAAAGTTTGTAATCTTAAATTGTTGAGGCTCAGAATTTAATAAAATTGAAGTTAAATTCTGTAGTGGTGTAAGATCGTCGTTTATATATACTTTATGAATTGAGATTTTCCACAATAAAGTATTGTGTTATTACTTTACTCATTTAATTTAATATAGTGTCAGTACTCAACAAAAGAACAGATAAAATAACTTATTACTTAGGCAAATTAGAGGTCATTTTTTTAAAATTAGTCTTATTCAATAGTTACGTCCATACGCAACTTTATATATGTTCTAGGCGTGCATTTTTTTTTTAAAAAAAGTTGGATACATGTTAAATTGCAGTGTTAGAGTACCATGTAATTTTTTTTATTTGTTAAATGTATTATAAAATTATCCTTAAATCTAACTCGACGTAAAAAGTTAGTACACGAACAAATATCATATTAAAATAAATAAATTTTGGACCTAAAATTGAAATCAAATCTAACAAAAAAAAAGTCCTTTTTGTGATTTGATTTGATTTGCCGTGAACATCCTTATCATCTTCTTAATGAATAGGCGATTTTCAGTAAACATACCTACATTGTCTCCTTAACTAAAGGCTTGTTTGATTGACATATTAATAATGTAGAAATTATATTGTCTAAATTATTTATAAAAATATTTAATAACAAGGGATAATATGAGGAGATTGTTATACAAGTATTATGTACTTTAAAAATAGTTTTGTTGTTTTTAAATAATTTTAATTCTCACATAACAAATAAACACATTCTTAGATCATACTTTATTTCACGTAAATATTATATAAATTCACTAAAGCGAATATTACATATAATACATATAAATCAAAGGTACATTTTAGTTACGTGACAATTATTTTTTATACGATCAATCAAATATTGTATTATCTTACGCGTAAATTTACTCCTAATACAAATTTACCAAAAAATCGCCATTCACGTTTCTAGATTAAAAATCTCCCGCGCAATTCTCAAAACATGTGGGCCCACTTCCACGCTGGCAATCCTGTGCCCATCAATTCCACCAATCAGCACACAGCATTTACTCCTATATATACAATCCGTAGTCTCTCCCTCTTTCACCACTGACACACAAACAGCAGCATACAAAATCGAGAGCTAGATTTAGGGTTTTTGTTTCATCGAAAAAAAAAATGAGTTCCGGCGGTGGATCAGGCAAGGGCGGCGCCGGTAGAGGGAAGCCAAAGGCATCGAAATCTGTGACTAGGTCTTCAAAGGCGGGTCTCCAATTCCCCGTCGGTAGGATCGCTCGTTTCCTTAAGAATGGAAAATATGCTGAACGTGTTGGAGCTGGTGCACCGGTTTATCTGTCTGCTGTCCTTGAATACCTCGCTGCTGAGGTAGTTTTATACTTCATTTGGTGGATTGAATTCAAATTTACTCTAATTTTATACCATTGTTTTTACTTGATTTGGTGGATTAGATTGAAATTTACTCCAATTTTGTGCGATTGTACTTGATTTGGTTGATTGAATTCAAATGTACTCCAATTTTATGCGATTGTTTTTAATTGATTTGGTCGATTGAATACTAATTTTATGCATTGTTTTCACTTGATTTGGTCGATTAGATTGAAATTTACTCCAGTTTTTGCGATTGTACTTACTTCATTTGGTTGATTGAATTCAAATGTTCTCTATGCGATTGTTTTTACTAGATTTAGTCGATTGGATTAAAATTTACTTCAATTTCTGTAAGTTTTACTTGATTTCATCGATTAATTCAAATTTATCCCATTCTACGTGACATGGTTTGAATCTGGAATCAAATTTAAGGACTGTATTTTTTATATTTGTACTTCTAAACATGCTATAACATAACTTTTGTGATTATTACACATGGAATTTGTGTAGCTTAAAAAGGCTATTTATTAACTGTAGAAATGTAAATTTTAAAGTTGAACTTATTTTGTTTATGTGGTTTATTTTTTAACAAATTAAGTAGGAGATAGTGTTACATACACTGGAGTGGTTTCAGTGTTTAATTTGTCAGTCAACTTGCAATCTGATACAATGGTGGTTCTGTTTGTTCATAATCTGTGTTAATTGTTGTGTATGAGCTTTGTTAAGGGTTAACACTTGGAGAATTGGTATTGTATGATTAGTTCATGTTGATGGTTGGATACTCATGTTTAGTAATGGACTGTGATAATCAATTGAAGAATTGGTATTGGTGTTTAGAGATTTATCTAGTTTAATGTTACTGATTATCTGGAGATTGTGATGCTGGAGTTGTATTCTTTAATGTGAAAAAACTTGTACAATCTTTTGAGACTAAATTTATTATAATATCTTATTCTAGGTGTTGGAGTTGGCTGGAAATGCTGCAAGGGATAACAAGAAGAATCGTATAGTGCCAAGACACATTCAGTTGGCTGTGAGGAATGATGAGGAGCTGAGCAAGCTTTTGGGTCAAGTTACAATTGCTAATGGAGGTGTCTTGCCCAACATCCACCAGAATCTGTTGCCTAGAAAGGCTGGCTCAGGCAAGGGCGATATTGGCTCTGCATCTCAAGAGTTTTAGAATAAATGAACTCCTAGTTTTGAAATTGATCTGAAGTGAACAATTCATAGCTTTGTAATATAGAACTGGCTTTTGTTTTGATAGTTTTGAATTCAATGGTACTGTCGACTTTCTGTTTTGATATACAACTTGGAAAGTTTTTGTGATGCGAATGGAATTAGATCTTTTTGACTGTCAATTTGCAATTTCATATACAACTTGGAAAGTTTTTGTGAATGGAATTAGGTCAATTGGTCTGATCTTTTATGACCTTGTGCTGTGGATTTCGGTTTGCAGTTTGCTGTGACAGTTTAAATTGGAACTATAGTCTCCTTTTTCCAAGTATAGTTTCACAGCAATGCATTGTCATTTACTCATTTGGCAAAACTTATACTGTGATATATAAGCTGCCTTTTTCTTCCCCTAAACAACCTTTTGGGTTATTCAATTGTATAATCTGTTGTTATCTGAATTTGTTTCTCATTTTCTTGTTTCCTTCTGTTATAACAATAATATGAAATACTTGAGACATATATGTGCAATGATAGTAGATGTTTCCATGTAGTTTTGTTCCAGCAGAGTGGCATGAACATCAAGCATGTTGCATTTCATCCATAACTTGAAACATCTGAATTTCAAGCGTACTGACTAGGAAATACATGTCAAAGTCCAGGTTAGCCCCTCTTTGCTTTGTGTTCTTTATAACCTGAGTACGGAGCTTGTCATTTTATCATATAGTTTTCATCTTAACATGTGAACAAAATTTCTAGTTCAGTTGGGTTTATTAGATGGTTTGCTACATTCAATTAGTGAATGGAAGTTTCTCCACAATGCTTGGTTATTACAGCCGTGGTAATTCCAAAGGTGGATCTTCATTGGAGTATAAGATTGAATCCTTAACTCTCTCCTAGGGGCCAATGACATTTCAAGAGGGAGTAAAGGATTCAATCTAACACTCAAATGAGAATCCTTCAATGGAACTGCACAACTATAATAATTCAGAGTTACGTTATGAAAGAACTTCTGTTCATAGCTTGAATTGAATATCAATTATATGCATGTCACTAATTGAATGACAAATCATTTTTTCACTATTGGAGTTTAAACTTCACAAACTTATTTGAGATAAGTGATGATGGTTTTTCATGAGTTGTTATGTTGTGGAAAAGCGACAAGCTTGTTGTAGACTGAGAATAAATATTCTTTTTTGTGCAATTTCAAATGTGAAGTTGGTCTTTTATATCGTATTGGTGAAATTGAATACTTGACATTCAACAAATCCTCTCTTTTCTTATTGAATATAATTGAAATGAAAATTTTCCTTAGCTTAATTTACATGTCTAGATTTTATCTGTCAGTAATTTTAACGTAGTATAAATGAACTACTAAGTTTATCAAGCACAATGAATTAAGCAAATTCAAAATTAAGAGTTCCATTATTTGGAAAACATGCAATCATCATATCAGTTCATAAGCATTACATAAAATGTTGTCACTATTAGCAAAAGGTGAAGTTTAGCATACAACAAAATTTTCTTGCTATCTCCACCTAATGATGTTAAATATCCAGCCATAGGATTTTTAAATTCTGGAAAAAGTGAATAAATTGTAACATTATCATGTCTAGCTGAATTCAGAACTGGAATATCATCCATGTTTGGTGGCAATGGCAACACTATGTCCTTTGGTACTGATGGTAGTGGTAATGGTGGTGGCTCATTTGGATGCCAAAAAATTGGTATTGGTCTACTTGGTGGTGGCATCATTTCTTGTACTGGACTAACCTTTGCTTTAGGTTCTACAAAAAAAAGTAAATATAAAGAAATTAGCACCAAAATTAGATATCTTTCTGCAAAATGTGTCATATGATATTTGCTTCATTAAAACTTATGTGACATAGTTTGATACGACGTGGAATTTAATAAAGAAAGAAATACTTTTGAAACTTATGTTATTAAACATGTCATAACATTTGTACGACTATTAAAACTTTTGAAAGGTTGATGTTTAAGCACAACTTTCAAAAGTCTTACCAGAGCTAGGTAAGAATAAGGGAGGTTCAATTGAATCTCCTTTGCTGAGAAATTGTACTTTGCAAATAGAGAAAAAAGTATGATATTATAGATTCCTTTCGAATTCCTTTTTTATAAATTCTTGGCACTGCCATTGCATACAAATGTTATGACATGTTTAAAGTTACAAGTTTTAGAAATCTTCAAATTACGTCAAGTAAATTGGAACAAAGGGAGTAATTAATAATCATAGAATTCAAAGAAGAATTGTTATCAATTACCTTGACAATGTGTCAATGGAGGTATTGAAATGAAGCAATTAGAAAAAGGTAGCACAAGTGAGTTTGTTATAAGAGGAGTTGAAGAGCCTAATATTGCACACAAGCAATAATATCCTGCTTGAATCACTTGATTAAGTGCATTGCAACAAGAATCAAAAGAAGCTTGATTTTTGTCTGGATCCATGCATTTCTCCAAGTTTATCCCTTCAAATGAACATTGTGGCAAATGACATGTAGCTATTGGGAACAATGTAAAAGTTAAAAGAAGAAGAATAGATGCAAAAACCCAAGTGAATTTAAGAGTGTACATTATTATCAACAACTTTTCAATTATGATAATGAATTTGTAAGAAAGTTTAGTGTATATTTATGGTTTGTAGTCATGAGTGTTTTTGCTTGCTTTTAACCTACTCATATCATACATTTGGTGCTTTAAGCACTTTCTAGCTAGTCATGCTACAAATGTTGTAGATGAGCACCAATATGGACTAGTTGAAGTCAAACTCATTCAGAAAGTGTTACAATTGGATATTATTTATGTTTGAAGTTCGTTTCAAAGTGAGTAGACATGCAAAATATCATAAATAATTGGGTACAGATTAAAAATAGCGTGTCGAAATAGGGTACCCCATGAAATTTTTACATAACAAACACCCAAATTTTAAAAATTCAAGGAATCCCTAGTACTAATACAACAAGAAATAAATTTCAAGATTCTATATTACATCAAAGAATAGTTGTATAACAAAATAATACAAATCTCACACAAATTGACTAACTTTAGTACTGTCTAACTTCAAACTAATACAACATAAAAGCAATTGCACCAAATGCAGCAATGAAGGCCAATGGTGAAAAACCATAGCCAACAGAAGGGGCAGCTGATGGAGTATTTGGGTTTTGACGGCGGCCGGAATTCGTTGCTGATGGAGATGGTGGAGTTACAGTAGGAATTACATCAGCTTGTGGTGCCAAAGCTGGTGACATTGGGTTGAAAGCTGTTGTACCTGGTGCAAATTAAATTCATTATCAAGTTAATCTTTTGATTCATACGCTTTTAACCTATGTTGCTTGGATCCTCTCACAATGTTCGTGTTGGATCCTTAAAATAACCTTTGAAGGATCTAATACATATATTTTTGAAGAATCCGAGCAACACAACTTTTAATCTATATTGCTCAAACTCTTCAAAAATGCTGCCCAACATTTTGGATCCTTCAAAATTAGTGCATTTTTTTATAGTTGACCAACATAACTTTTATTTGGTTTCCCGATTCTGTCGAGGGATCAAATTGATTATACATACATGAGTTTAATTAGTCGATTTATTAATAAAGAGAAATATATCAATACGAGTGAATATATTGACCTTTCAAACAAACATGGAACGTAAACTTATATATTCGTCCATAGGCCAAATCGGATATGAAATTATTAGAATACTTATATAGGAAGCCTATGGACTACAATATGATGCTATTAAGTAATACCTTTAGGACTAGGAGCTGATGTTGGTGAAGCACTTGGAGCCTCTGTTCCAACAGGACCTATATTCACAAAAAAACAATAATTTCACATTTTCATGACAATTTTAGATTATAAAATCTTGAAATATGGACATTATTAAAAAAAAATGATTATATGATATAGGTACTAATATATACCTGGAGCTGCTGCAGGTGGAGTGGAGGCTGCAATCAAGAGAACCACAAAGGATGTTAGTTACCAATAAGAATGAAAAAAATATGTTGATATGTAAATATATCTATAACAGTCTTCTTAAATTTCTTATTTTTGATAAGAGGAATGAAGGTCGGGGCATTGGGCTAACGGTAAAAGTTGCCTATGTGTGATTGGGAGGTTACAGGTTCAAGTCGTGAGAATAGTCTCTTGCTTAGATTGCATACATATGACCTAATATAGTCCGACCCTTTCCTGAACCTTGCACATAGCGGGGGCTTGATGCAATGGACTACCTCTTTGATAAGAGGAATGATGGATATAGCCTTGGCCCAATAGTAAAAGTCGCAACTATGTGATTAGGAGGTATAGTGGGAGCTTAGTGCAACGGGCTACCTCTTTGATAAGAGGAATGAAGGATATAGCCTTGATGCAGTCGTAAAAGTTGCAACTATGTGACCAGGAGGTCACAAGTTCAAATCGTGGCACATTATTGTAGATATGTAAGCTTATATTTGATGTGTGGGATTCATGGGGTAATCAAGCTAATAACTTGTGCGTTTATCTGAACCCAAGCTTGAACACACAAGTTTCAAATCCTGAATCCACCTTGACCTATGTTACTACTACTGTCTACTACCATAAAACTCTTTTACCTTGGCATTGGAGGGGAACGCGAGCCATGTTACAAGCTCGAGGAAGAGACATGGTTGTGTTAGGATTAATAGGAATCTGAAAGGGAATGCCACCACTTGCAATAACACAGAGACAAGCAGAGCCATTGCCCATCATTGTTCTCAGTGCATTGCAGCAGCCAGGAGATGGTGTAGCCGTTCCGTTGCCATTGGACAAGAAATTCAAGCAAGGAGTGAAACTTGTCAGCATTGTTGCTGTACATGGAGATGTCACAATTTGGGCATTAATAGGCAAAATTGCCAAAACAATAATGCAAGAAAGGAAAGAAATAGAGTAATGAAAAGCCATAGTAACTAATAGGAAGTTTTTTGAGAAATTGTTTTTATGATATGCTTGTAATTTGTAAATTTGAATGGTTTAATTGGTGGGGAGAAGTAAAGAGGGAATATATAGAGGGAAATGTAGGTGAATGAAGTTCAACTACCTTAACAAACTTCTCTTTTTGGTCTAATTTTTTCAATAGTTTTGCTGGCTTTGCTTGTCGTGGCCTAATTGTTGTTCATTAACTCCGAATTTATTTGAATCCAGTATTTTTAATACGAAACATAGAAGAGGAAATCTCTAAAGTTTCGATAAAAATAATATTTTGAACTCGTAATTTGTAGGTGGATAACTAATTCAGTGATAAGAATCTAAAAGGGTAGATTTTTATTCGCACATGTGTTGATACTAAATTTATATAATTTACTATTGTTAAGTGATTAATGAAATGAAAATATGTGTTAACTAACACATACAACTCAAGATATAAATCATCATTATCAATACTTTGAGAATTCTGATTCAACCTCCTTAGTATTGGAATAGTCAACATAAATAAAAAAAAGCTGACTTGCAATTTTTCAATTTTTTTTGTTTCCCACACTTGGTGTTTGGTACATGTTTTTTTTTTAAAATTTTTTTTTTACCCTCCCTAGGAGCTCCCACTCCTTTTGCTTTCTTGGTGATTCAAACTCGCAACCTTCGGGTTGGAAGTGAGGGATGCATACCATCCGAGCAACTCCCCCTCATCTCAAAACATGTTTGGGGTCCAACTAATCTATATTTATTTTGAGAGGTCTCACTTTGAATAAAACGTTCTTTAGCAAAGGCGATCTCTTTTTGAGGTCCGTGAAAATTAAGTATGAATTCAATAAAGTTATTTTCTTGAAAAACAAAAGTAAAAACCAAACAATGTTTAGATAATGTTGAACTTGAATTCTACTTTTTTTCATTCACAATATGCATTTTTTTGTAACAATCATAAACTTTTTTTTTTTTTTTACCAATAAACAATTGTGGGGTCAGTTAGTTAGCATGAGTCGGCCACCTGCATAACTAATTATTATCCAACTCCACCTAATCCCTTTGTAAATTAATGACCAAAAGGATAATTAACATGTTATGCGAAGCTACTAATCAAATCGATATTATTAAATTATGGTGCTCTAGTGTTTTCAAAAAACGTTGTTGTATCGATATCAGATTCTTAAAATATATATTCTATCTAGAGGATTTGATTCATACGGCCATAATCTATATTTAACTTAAACAATATTACTATATCTAAAGGCATATAACAAAATTATGATATATATATATATATATATATATATATATATATATATATATATATTGTGCTACCACATCACAACTTTAGTTGTAAGTCTGTCAGCTAGCTAGCTTCATCTTCCTCCTCCTGTTGTTGCTGGGCTTGGGCTTCTTGCTGTTGTTGGGCCTGGCCTGGAAAGAGAATAATTCATCAAAATTGTAAAGTTTTAAGGGCAAATTAGAGAAATCATATACTTTTAAGGTAAAATTACAATTTATTTCTTAAAAGTTTATAATTACAGAAATCCCTCAAAACGGATACAATAATATAAGCGTTGATACATTAATCTGATGCGCGAGATACATTAATCGTTAAGTAAGATAAATTATATTTTATACATGATACACTAATCTAATGTACATTTTATACATGATACACTATCTGATGCACGAGATACACTAATTTGATGCGCGAGATACACTAATCTGATGTACATTTTATACATGCGATACACTATCTGATGCGCGAAAATGAGGGATTTTGGAGATTTATAAAACTTATAGGGGATAATGGTAATAAGTAAACTAAAATGTGGGATTTCTGCAATTTTTTCAAGTTTTAAATCCTTGGGATCTTTACCCCAATACTAATTACTAATCCTTAAATAATCAATTCCAGAATAAGTAATCCAACCTAACTAATCTCAACGTAACTTATCTTCCATAATAAATAAAATAAAAAGTAACATCCATTTTAGCACATGTACTTCATTATTTTTTATGAGACAAGAGTAATTTGAAAAGTAGAACAAGGCAATCCAAAAAAGAAAAGAGAATAGTTGAACCAAATTTAAGTCCTTTCTAACTACTTTCAACAATTAATCTTTTTTCCCATTGAAAGTCCATGCAACCTTATTATCTATTTCAAAATATAGCTCAAAGCTTTAAATTGGTACCTTAGGATTGCTAGTTAGAATTCTCCTTACTCGACATATGACTTCATTTTTGAAATCTTGTTCAACTCCTGGTGTATTCGAATTCAAAGAGTACTCCGTCATTATCCACATGAGTTCATCTGAATCCATGCCCTTCTGAAACAACTTGATCGACTTCTTAAAACCTCTGTTTTCACCCGTAACTTCATTAATAATGCCTATAAGTTGGTTCTCTCTTTTCCAGTAATAGAATCCCCATGATGATGATGATACTGATATTTTATCCTTTACAGTAGTCACAAAGTATTTGATTGTTGGGTTTGCAGGGTCTCCGACTGCACCAGCAAACAACGCTGATGGATTTGTTATATCGCCATAAAAATTTGCAAAGTTGAATGTAGCTTGAGGAGGATTGCCTCGTCCTGTTACATAATTTTCCAGGATATTTAGTACGTCATTATCACTTGGATCAAACCTCCATCCTCTAGTAGGTATCCAATTATTCTCCATCAATGTTCGGAACTCAAAATCCTAGCTCCGTCTCTGAATGTCGATTAGAAAGAGAAAAGAGCAACAATACTGGAGTCTGAAAAGGATAGAGTATAAACAGACTTTATCAGAAAGACGACTTTTTTTCCCTATTCCAAATAGAAATAGGAAAAAATAAAAATATTAAACCCTAATATAAAGTCTTTTTTCTCCTTTACTACAAACGATAAAAGACATTATGATTATGTCTAAGAAGAAAGAACAAAAGAGGCTAGACATGGAAGGTGATACATCCATTAATCTTCCATTTGAGATCATATTTTTTATATTTACTAGGCTTCCTGTTAAATCGTTGTTACGTTTTCAATCTGTTTCTAAATCATGGAATGCTATATTAGTTGAACAAAAATTCAAGAAAGCTCATCGTGATCAATCCAAAGCATTGGGCCGCGAAAAGCTCATGATACAAAGAAATAATGGGCATTTCGAGTTGAGAGACTTGGAAAATCGTCATTCTCAATTATGTTTGATGGAAGAGCAACTATTTTCTCTAAAAAGATTTCAATATGCTGAAATTTTGTGCTCATGTGATGGTTTGGTACTTTTAAAGGCCAATAACTCTGATAAAGAGTATGTTTTGTGGAATTCATCTACTAGAGAATATCAAATTCTTCATTCATGTCCTTATTTGAACAACCATGAAGATGGATGTACGAAAGCTTGTGGGTTGTGCTATGATTCGAATCTTGATGATTACAAGGTTATACTGATATATAACTCGTTTTATGTTGTCTACTCTTCGAATAAGAGTTGTTGGACAAAGAAAACAAGTTTCCCTTGTCCAATACGGCTATTTAATAATCGTTGCTCTCAAGGGATTAGCACGGGAGATAGTGTGTTTTGGTCTTTGAATTGGTGTATAATCAACCAATATGTAGATAGTCGAACTTCTGCAATCATATACTTTGACGTGAAGTCAGATGAAGTGAAAAAACTTTCACTACCCGAATTTATAGGTGTGAACGGTTTCTTTAGTTTGAATACTTTGAAAGGTTGTCTTAGTTTATATGGAGGAACATATCATGACAAAGAATTAGACATATGGATCATGGAACAAGATGGATGGAAATGGTTAATGAACGTGTGCAACTTGCCCGATATTTGCATAAGTTTGTACAAGATAAAAAGCTTTTGTGGTGCAATGAAAATGGTGAAATTATCTTTCATGGACAATGGAATCAACAACTTATCATCTATTATCCTAAAAGGAAACAATTCGTTACAGTAGCTGATATGTCCAAAGATTCCATGAATGCCATGGCGTTAACATGTTTGGATAGTTCATATTTTCCAGGACTCAATGTCAAGGAGGAAGTAACAGTTCCGAGACTCAAAGATGGAGCCAGGATTTGAACTTTATGAGTTCTGAATTCTAGTCTAGGGACTCAGACATATTTAGTGATTTTATCTAAATCTTTTTCTAGCATTAGGTTTAATTGCCTTTAGAAAAGTTTTGAAATAATAGTGAAAAAATAGAAAAATTAGGAACCAGAAGCATGTGCATTTTACAAATTGTGGGGTTTGTTAGATTGCATGAGTTGTCCACCTGCATAACTAACCATTATCTACTCTACCTAATTCCTTTGTAAATTATGATACAAAAGAATTTAAGTTGTATATACTAATTTTTTTTTTATATTATTAATATAATTTAACATGTTATACCAAGCTACTTATAAGTTGCTTCAGCTTTTTCAAAAATATTGTTGTACCTATGTCCGGTCTGGTATGCATCCAGTGACATTTTTGAAGAGACCGAGCAACAATGACTTGATAGGGTAAATATTTTTTATACCGTCAGTGTGTATAGAACAAAAACTAATGACAAAAATCCAAAATGCCAACCTGTGACAACTATTTTTTTCCTTCTTAGTCACCAATTATTAGAGCATCTTATTTTGACTCTTCTCAATTTCCTAATATAAATCAAACAAACTATCTTCATCTTCTAGCAACATTGTGTGATCAACTTTACCTCCAAAACAGAACTATTTCTTAGCAACAAACGCCTATTCAAATGGCGAATCATCAAAGGATCAACTCGAGAGGTCTTGTTTTAGTCGTGTTGGCAATGATCTGGTCCGGAGTTGCTGCTCAATTGAGCAGTGACTGCACGAACGTGTTGGTCAGCATGTCGCCTTGCCTGAATTACATCACGGGGAACTCTTCATCTCCGTCCTCAGGGTGCTGCACGCAGCTAGGCACGGTGGTTAAGAACAATCCAGAGTGTTTGTGCCAGGTCCTTAATGGTGGTGGCTCTAACATGGGACTCAACATTAACCAGACTCAAGCTTTGGCTCTTCCTAATGCTTGCAAAGTTCAAACTCCATCAATTAGCAAATGCAATGGTAAGAAAGATCATCCAATCTAAAATACTACTCTGTTTCATTTTGTGTGTCTTAGTTTGACTGTACACAAAGTTTAAGAATGTAAGTAGGCGTTTTGACATAGACTTGGTCGAAATTTGAAAGTTGAAGTTGTGTTTGGATATACGTTCACTTATTCAATATCCAAAAAAACTCAATGAAGACATTTGAATATTGTGATTTTAAACAAGCCGTTCATTATCATCAAGGTTAAAATGAGAATAATGGAACTAAAAACTTACTAAACATAGAAAAGAGACATTCTTTTTGAAGCAGACTAAGAAAAAGTACGACCACAGAAATTTTACGTCTTGTGAATTTGATTGTTCACTAACATTACTTACCTATAACAGCCGGATCCCCAACTAGTTCTCCTGCTGGAACACCAAGTTCTCCAAATACAGAAGCTTCAGGTACATTATAATCCTTTCAAACTTGATCAAATTTGAGTTTTATGTTGATCGGGACTCTTAAAAAATGTTGTCGAGTGCATGTTGAATCATCAAAAAGTAGTACATTTGTTTAAGATCCAACCCTGGTACGACAACATTTTTGAAGAGTCTGAGCAATATAGTCTGGATCAACTCGAAATGCTTATAAACTTAAATAACATATCGCGTGACAGGAACTGGATCTATCCCATCGTCACGAGGTGGTTCCAATGATGCAAGTTTAACCAAGATGATTGATCTTCCTTTCTTCTTACTTCTCTTCATTAGTTCTTATGCTTCAGCATTCATAGCATGAGTGGTTATTGTATTTTTGTGTTCTTTAGTTCCTCTGCAAAATGTGTCTTTGAATATATTAGTTGGTTACAAATAGCTAAACAGAAATTGAGTTGAAAACAAATAAAAAGATTATCTTTGTCCCAATTTGTATGACACACTTTCTTTTAGTCGGCTAAAAAAATAACGGCCAACAAAGTTGGTCACTCATATTTCAAAAACTTCATGGACTAACATACAAAAATTGAGATAATTCTGATTTCTAGTTTCGTGACACTGAAACTCAAAAAAACGCAATATTGACCCTCTAGAGGTAATGAATATCGTTCCCTAGGTCATTTTGAATGGAAGCATAAAATTTGAGGACAAATGAAGTCGGTCAATCATATTATACATACGAAAAACTAAGATAATCTTGAATTTCTTTGTCGTAACCCCGAAACTCTAATAAAGTGGCGTACACCCTATAGAGGCTATGAGTATGTTAACTAGATTGTTTTGAATGGAGCTATAAAAATTTGGGCTCAAATTCGTGGACTATTAACTCATAAAAAGCTTTGATAATCTTGCATTCTTATTTCATGATCCGAAAACTCTAAAAAGGCGAAGTTAAACCTATATAGGCAATGAATATCATTCACTAGGTTTGTTTCGAAAGAACAAAACATTAACTTATTTCATTAAAAGACTTTTCTTTGCTCAATTCCATTTTCTTTCACAAAAAAGATTTTGTTTGAGACTCATCTAATAAAAAAGGAGAAGTAAAATCCCCTTCTTGCAAAGCGTCTGACCAATAAAATTAGAAATTAGAAATTATGAATATTTATGTGGCTACAAAAATTTCTTATAATTAAGGATAAATAAAGTTTAAGTTAAATTATTTTTAAATTTCAATGGTAGTCGTTTTAGTCCTCCCATTCATTCACTAAAATGATTCCATTTTATCAAGATTTAGATTCTTGTCACTTTATCCTCATCATGTCGTCTCCATCGAGTGTGGTAATTAGATGATTACAACTTTTATATTTTTTTAATTAGAAGTATCTATTTCGAGCTGTTGAAATAAAAAAACTATATGGTATAACGATATTTACCCCTTAGTAGATGTACTTATCAAGAATTTAAATATTGAATGACAAAAAATTACGTGATATTATGTTATTTACCTTTTTTTGTACATCTACTAGTGAAAAATTTGAATTAATCAGGTCAGTATGCTTTGAATATTGAATGGTTTAAGAGAAAAATATTCGGATGTAGTTATTTGTATGTGACGTCATTTGATCAGACACAATGTTTAGAAAAAGAAAATTAAAATACCTTTAAAAGTTGTGATTTAAATTGAAACGGAAAGAATATTTGATAGAGAACGGTTTACTCCCTTGGAGGGACTACTCGAGGAGAATCTGAATTAGTACAATCAGTTATCTTTAAATATCGAATAGTTTAACAAATGAACATATTCTCATGTTGTCATTTGTAACCTACAAAAGTAGTGCATGAGGGTCCATCTTTTTTTGTCCATGCAACAAAACGTTACCATTAATTAGCTCTTATAAGGTATTGATTCCAATTACTCTTTTTTCTTCTTGCACTCAATCTTGCTGATCAACAATATTAGTAGTAATGGCACCAAACAGCATAAAAAAACTCAGGAAGCTGCCTCATGTGTTCAGCAAAGTCCTCGAATTACCGATCCCGTCCGACACGGATGTCGAGGTGGAAGAAAGCCCCGAATTCTTCCGTTTCATGGCGAAAATCGAGCAGCACGGTGAAAATATTCGTGATGTGAGGGCGCAAACAGTGGAGATTCATCCGGGGATTACGAAGATAGTAGTGAGAAATGGTGGTGGTGGTGGTGAAGCGGAGCTACTGATGTTGGACCAATTGAATGTGGACACGTGGAGATTTAGGTTACCCGCGTCCGCAAAGCCGGAGCTGGCTACGGCTGTGTTTGCGGACAGGGAGCTAATCGTGACGGTGCCAAAAGGTGTGAACGGTCGTGGAGGGCACGGAGGGAAGGATGTTTTGGTATGCCGCGGAAATATCAGGCTTGTTCTTGTACAATAGTTAAGACAAGAGTATAAGCTAGAGCTCCCAATATATTGACATTATTTTCTTTTTAGTCTCTAAATCTTAGGGACGAAATGAAATATTTCTATATTTGAAAATAATTATGCTTAAACTTCCATTTCATGTTCATTAATGACAAATAATTATATGCATGTTTGAATTGAATCACAAGTTTCAAAATTTTCGTAGCAACATAAATGTCTTTTTTACTTATTAGTGGTTAAGTGGTCTATTAAGTAGGATTAATTGGTTAGTTAACCATAAGTTGTAACTTATTAGTGGTTAAGTAGTCTATCAGAAAACGTTAGACCACAATCTAAAACTTTGTAAGTTATTGCAAACTAGACGACAGTCTAATATTTTGTCGGTTAGGTTGAACATATATGAGCAAACGTTTGACCCGAGTCTAACTTGTTTGTAAAGATAATTTCCTAAAGGCAATAAGTAAACCAACACTATAGCCCAAATTGGTAAAAGGCCAACAAAACACAGCCCAAATTTCCACAACTTATAGTAACAAAAAAACACAGACAAACACAGCCCAAAATTCCACCAATTAATTCCCAAAAGAACCTTATCTTCTCATCAACACATCTTATCCACACCAACAAAACCTTAACTCTTACATTTTCCTCACTCACCATGGCAACAATTCAATTAACAACGTCTCCATCTTTCACTCTCATTCCATCAAGAAAACAAGGCAATCTTGCTGCTATTAAGCTAAACAATCCCTGGTCAGTCAGGAGAACAGAAAACCGTAGAGTATCGAGTGTAGTTCGAGCTTATAAAGTAATAGTAGAACATGAAGGTAAAACTACAGAGCTGGAAGTTGAACCTGATGAGACAATCTTGTCGAAGGCACTTGATGTTGGCATGTCCGTACCCTACGACTGCAAGCTAGGAGTGTGCATGACTTGTCCAGCAAAGCTTCTAAGTGGGAATGTGGATCAAAGTGAAGGTATGCTAAGTGATGATGTTGTGGAGAGAGGTTATGCATTACTATGTGCAGCTTATCCAAGATCAGATTGCCATATTAGAGTCATACCTGAAGAAGAGCTTTTGTCTCTGCAACTCGCAACTGCCGATGATTGAACATGAAGACGACGACCCTATTTTTGTTATTCCATTTTTGACTGATGTAAAACTGATACAAGATGTTCTACTTCTTGAGGAATTCAATGCAAAAGTTTATTGCTATAAATTGTT
The DNA here is from genome assembly GCA_029582685.1 of Solanum piurae. NCBI lineage: Eukaryota > Viridiplantae > Streptophyta > Magnoliopsida > Solanales > Solanaceae > Solanum > Solanum piurae. The sequence continues at coordinate 46,823 of JAJOOO010079579.1, forward strand.
TTGCTCATAAGCCATTTCAACTATGATTATATGCTAGTATTTTCTTTTGGACACCCCATTCTGCAGCGAAGTATGAGCACATAGCAGCTCACCTTGATTCCTATCTTTGGGAGCATGAAATCAAACACAAATATACTAATTCATCTCTGCATAAGGCATTTGAGCAAATAAATGGATCAACAAATTTTTTGTTGATCCTATATAGATAAAAGGTGTGCTAAGGTCTCAGACTGTCTATTTAGAAATCGCCAAATATTTTGGACGTTTTATCATACTAATTACAAATAAAGCTATCATGTAAACCAGATTTCTACATTAACAGCAATGTTTTCTCACGAAAAGAATACAAAATGCAGGAAATAAAAGAATTATTCCCAAGTTTGTAACTACTATTGAAACTTCTCCCACGATTTAACAATGAATTTAGGGAAATGTTCTGCAATATTGCAAAAAGGGTAATGCACTTCTAACCTTGTTCCAGTTGCTACACTGCTCTGTTTACAAGCTTGTCAGGATTGATAAAACTTGCCACTTTTAATTTCATCCATATTTGTCAAAAAACTAGTACCAGACTATTGAATCATGCATGATTCCACTCCTTGTCAGTGTGCCGATTAAGCAACTTTCTATAGCAAAAGACCTGATTCACTTTCCTAAATCAAGTTTCACCAAAAGCCATGAGGATGATACTTACAACATTCTTGCCTTGATGAATAGTAATATAGGATGACCACCTAAGCTGTTGGGCGGTGGAAGCCATGTTTCTTGGTTTTCCTCTGCTTAATCTTTACCTTCACATTGATGCCATTGTTAATAATGGACTGAAGAACAATCTCAAGTTTCCCCTCCAATTTCTCCCTCGTCCTTGGCGTATAAATTACATTATGAATATCATCAGCCAAGGCTCTTTGAGCCAGAACTTCCCCAACAGCAGCACAAGTAGCTCTATTCTTCGTCGATCCCAAGTCAAATTTCATGTCTTTGGAAATAGAATGTGCCACAGCAACGACCTTGCTAGTAGCTCTATGGATGATGCTAGCACTGACCGAACCTTTCGAGACAAAAATATCCAAACAAAACGGCTCATGATAAGGGGCAGTAAGCTGATTAAAAGTTGGAACTCTTGACCTCTTAAGCTGAAAATCCTGAAGGTTATTTGTATCATCTAACATCACTCTGTCCTCTGAAAAGTCAGAGTTACAGCACAGTTTGTCCTTCTTGCTTTGCTTCTTCTCATCTATACCCTTTAAGCTTTTCTCGACTCCAGAAGCTGAAACGCTACTTGATTTTTCCTTCTCTTTGGGACAGTCATTTCCATTATTCTTGTTCTTATTCCTTCTATGGAAATCAAACTTATATTCTTCATATTCCTTGGAATCTTTATCAAGCTTGTAAAACAAGTTACCGCGTATCCTCAAATCCTCAATATCGTCAAAATCAGGATCTTCATCATTATAATTGGCCACCCCATCATCAATATCGTCCTCTTGACTAAATGAAGGATTTTTCTTGGAAACAACATTTGTATTTCCTCTCCACACTTCAGCTAAGCTAGAGGACACACTCCAAGTCTCATTATCCACTAGTTCAATCCTGCAATCTTTCAACGAATATTTCTCATCCCTATACAATGGCGAAAGATGAAAAACCCCACCACCAAAATCTGCAGCAACAGGACGTAGTTTACTATCCTCCACGAAAAAATCATTTGCTTGACTAGCTCTTGTGGGTCTTGAGGAAAATGAACATATTCTTAAGTTACATTGGGAATTGAGTATACAAGACAAGTTAATTAGTTGTCTTCTCAAGAACACGAACGACATCGAATAATCCAATCAGTAACAACTCTACACCAAGGGCGAACTAAGTATTAACTTGAGGTCGTTGTAGGAACCCATAAAAACTAAATCTTGAATACAAGTCAATGTCCTCGTTTCAAACTTCTTTGAGACAATTTAGCAAACAGTTGATAGGCAATGATTACTATGGCCTGGATTGAGTTTCTTACATATTTGAACACAAAATACTTGTGGGGTTCAACAAATACTGAATTGCACAGATTATCAACATCTTGAACAAATTTAAAGTGAATAATTTGGGCAAAAAAAGAGAAAGACAGCTCCAGTCTCTAGCTTTTGCTGTGGGAGGTTATGTAAAAGTCCTATTATGAGTGAAAGTATACATACAATTATAAATTGACCCTCAAACTTTTGCTACAACTCAATTTGGTACTCATCATTGCTTTTTTTTTTCTTTTTAAGAAAATATTCGCGTTAATGAAAATCCGTTGATTCACACAATTGATCATCATGCTTGTCAGTTAAGCTATTGTGTGTTGGATTATGGTTGAACACCTTCGGCCCCCAAGAACATGTATAGTTGACTAAGTCATCGCATTCACCGCCTTGAAGTATGAGTTCCATTGAGTGGCGAATTTGTTACATTAGTGTGAGTCTAGGGGTGTACAAGCCAAATCGTAAAGTCAAACCGAACCGACGAATCAAATCAAACCGGAAAAAAAATCGATTTGTGATTTGGTTTGGCGTTGGAAAAAAAAATCGACCACTCTTGGTTTGGTTTGGTATTCAAAGAAAAAAAGTCAAATCGAACCCAAACCAAACCGACATAATATAAATATATAATTTTATTTATAGATAAAAAATATTATTTATAATCTACTTTATTAATATATTTTTAGTTAGTTTATAGTTTTCAATGTTTATATATATTATTTCAAATTTGGGCTTGTAAAACTTTGTAAATATGTTATTTTGTACTAAGATCAGAAATTACAATAACATTATTATAGTTTTTCAAATTCGTAGTTAACAATTTACTTTGTAAATATTTCTTTTTGTATTCAGTTTGATTGTAGCCTTTGATCTTATTAATATAACATATTGAACGTTGATATTTCAAAAAAAATAATTGTACTCATGTGAATTTTATCGTTTTTTCGAAGATTTCTATTCGTTTAACATTTTTTAAGTTTAGCTTATCACACAGGTAAGTGAAAATATATTTGATCTCTTTTTCAAACACCGTATAGTTGTAAAAAATTAAAAACCCGAAAGAACCGACTAAAGTCGAAACCGAAAAACCCGACTTTATGTGGTTTGATTTGGTTTTTAGATTTAATAAACCGACATAATTGGTTTTGATTTTTTTTAATAAAAAATCAAACCAAACCGACCTATGTACACACCCCTAAGTGTGACTATAAAATAATGTAATTAGGTATTAAATAAGAGAAGTCTTGGAGCAATGATAAAATTGTCTCCATGTGACCTATAGATCACACGGACCTATGGATTACAAGTTTGAGAAGTGAAAACAATCCCTTAAGTGGTCTCCAGGCATTGCATAAACGCAAGATGCTTTGCACATTAGGTTGCCTTTTTTTAAAAAACATTTTGAGAGAGACTGTTTTTGATAGATCATTGTCAAAAGAGAAAACAGTGTGAAGACAAAGACAATGTAAAATGAAAACAACACATGGACACGAGAAATTTTATATGAATGAGAATGCTTTTGGCAATGCCAACAAATAATCTTTAAATAAAAGATTTCAACATCCACATCCTTCAACAATTTTAGGTAATGAATACTTTATACACTAGTTTTTTCTGCTTCATATTATCAGAAAAAGGTCTTCCAAGAGAAACGAAAATTGAACCAGATGTGGATGAAATGATGAATTTCGAAGATCTCAAGGACCTTGAATATCATTTACCGATAAAGTCAGCAGAGTTCTACAAAATTTTCACCCAAGCATCTTCTGACTAACTATATAGTATAAGTAATAATCTGTCTAGACGGCAACACAAGAAACATTAGCATGTCCCAACAAAACAATTGAATTCATTTCTCGTCACGCCATCACATACACCACCACTGTGTTGCCCAATGCACCTACTCAGAAGCCTTCCAACTTGATTTCAACTTTGTCCAATACCCTTGCTGAGTAATTTTTGTCTACCCGGCTACAAACAGGCCTCTTGCACAATTGAGACAAACATCTGACGGAAGTATCAAGAATCAGTTCAACAGAAAACCAACCCAAACAACATAACTAGTATGATTAGAACACTAACAAAAACATATTTCTCAATCTTTTCATCACCACCAAGTTGTGCAGAAGCATCAGCAGAACAAGAAACAGACCACATCAACAAGTCTCATTTGATGAATGAATTGCAGCTTTATGAAAAGAAACTTCTGCACTAATTCTGACATTACTTCCATCATAAACTGCAGAGGAATCCAAATTGCCCTCGTTCATAAATTGCATCACTAGTGCATTTAGAATCGGAAGCCACATGTAGCTCATTACCACATCATATATGCTTTGGTTAATTACACTGAGTGAGACTGTAAGGGCCTTGCCAATTCCACAGGGGGTCAAGGTATATGTTAAACCATGTCTATTGCTGCTGACTTCTTTTCAAGCACTTTGGACAGCAGGGTCTAGAAAACAGCTATCTACAGAAACCACCCAAATATCTTTCCGATTGTTATTAGTGGACAGAACTATCAGAAGCATCTTCAATCTATTTTTCTGCCAACATGTTCCCAGAAGAAACTTCAGCTAATGAATCAGGACCAGGGTGTTATAACTTATAACAAGTGCATTTTCTTTCTAAACTTTTACATTGATAGGCTCTATACCAGAGTTGAGAATGTTTGCAGGACCTAGTGCTGCATCTTCAGTATCAGGCCTGCCGTCACTTGCGCCAGATGGAGGAGAAGAGAGCATCCACTTTGTGGCTGATTCAGCAAAATTCTTCTCCACCTCCTTACTGGAAACTTGGGTGTCTGACTTGCAACAACCACCTTGTGCTCTAACCACAGTGCTATCACTTAACTGAACGGCAGAAACTGGAGAGTCAGAATCCATTGGTCCAAACCTGTCATCAGGTTTTTCGACGATGTTCACACATACGCCATCATGCAGATGTCCGGCACGCCTGAGAGATGATTCCTGATCTGTTTTTTCAACCAAAACAGGCGATGGAGGATGACTTTGCTGTAGCACACAAGCTGCAGAAAATGCAGTACAAGTCCAAGTCACAAATACCGATAGAAAAGATATTCTTAGCTAAAAAAGCAAAATGTTACAGAAAAACAAAGAGGAAACAGGAATATATAATTATCCTATTACCCTCTTGCACATCTTTCTTCAGTATCTTCTTTTGTAACATGTTTGTACCAGGAAACACCAACATACTGATGGATTTCATTTCTTGCTTGTTTGATTCCTCAAGTTCATCGAATCCAAAAACCTTGGCCCAGGTATGCAGATGCTCAGATATAGCAGGAATGACTAACTTCTCAACTTTTAAAGTGGAGAGGACCTGGATGGAAGATGTAAAAACCATTGGTCTAATAATAAACGGCATATACAAGACATAATCAATGCAGGCGATGACCATGCTGTCGGCATTTTCTGAACAAATTTTGCACAGATGCACAGCACAATTAGAACAGACATGGCATTCACATAACCTTTGTGGCATTCATAAAAAATAAACTTTATGAGGTTGGACAACATTAAACCTCATAGTGGGAAATGAAAACAAGATGACAACGACCTAAGCTATATCATTGGAATTTCTTGTTTCACAACGATATTACTGTTACTCAAGTTGACAATATAACTGTTCAGTAAAGCTAAATCTATGTGCTTTCGGCTAAAAACTTAAAAGATCTTCTAATAATTCTAAATACTACAAGTGAATACAATTGAAGCAGCTTTTGTCCTACACCATTTTACACTTCTCTAAAGCCACATTCTTTGTATATTTCTTGCAGACAATGTTCCAAAATATAGGTGTAGGCTTTGATAAACTTTGTGCTACTTTAGTAAGGATGAATCAATTGTCAATATGTTAGTTCGGAAGAGTGAAACTGCCAGCCCTGAAAAGAAATTTGGATACTCCCCTCTCCGATATATTCATTTATATGAATTACCAAAACAATTTACTATAGGAGTAGCATGCACATAAAGGAACATGGGAAACGTCAGCAGTGGGTCTGATATGCTACCCTTCGAAAAAATTATATGCATACAAATTGCAGAAAGAAATAGAATAATAAAGAAAGTATAATTAGCAATAGTAATTTGCGTACTGTCTCAATAGCATCAAATAGTCGACGACACATCCCTTGCTGCCTATATATATTCCTGGTCCCAATGAATGGCATTTCTGCAAGTTGAGTTCCACGGATCCTAACAGACAACCAGTTAAAACACTATTTACTGATTTGTAAGGCATGAATAAACACAGCACAAGCACTGAAGCACAGATGATGCATAAGAAAAAGGGAAAGCAAGTTTTAACAATTAAGTAAAACTGAGAAACTGATGACTAGAGGAGTTCCGCTACATTTCTACATGAATGCTAAGGTCGGGAATAAAAAGTTAACCAAAAGAAACTCTTTAAATTGTTCCCTTAAACAGCTAGGAGTTTTACTTGTAAAAAAACATGCAATCATCATTCTAGATAGCACTCATAAGGTTACGACACCAAAAAGGAATTTCCTTCAGCCAGTAATCTGAAGCCAATAGCTACACCTAAAAAAAAAAGATGAGACAGATACAGTCCAACTCCAATAAAGGATGCTTTGTTGGATGAGACAGGTTCAGTTAATCAGTGCATGTGCTAAAAAAACAATGAAATTTTATCAAAGATCATAATCATGTATGCAAGGAACACCATTGCATCTGCAAAAAATCTAAAATTATTTAGTTTTAAAACAACACACCATAATATCTTGTGCCCAACCTCTTCAGATCTGAAAAACAAACTTGCATAGTAACATATTAAGAATTTGAGCAATCCATCCTACCGTATAGATGCAGCAGATATTATGTCATCACCCCTTTCCAGAATTGCAGTGTAGAAGCCACGAAAATTCAGCCGACTTAAATTTGAGCTTCAGAGGAAAGAGAACAATTTCAGATTACTACTCAGTAATGAAAACCAAATTCAGATGAAGGAAAGAAGCAAAAGACAGTGGGAGGGAAAAGATATATGATTTATTTTAAATACATTATTTTAGGAGGATCACTGTGTTTCAAGGAAATGTACATGGGCAAGATGACGAATGAATAGAATGCACTGTTTCCTCCATGAAGTTGAGGAGAAATAGAAAGGACGAGGAAAAATATTAAAGGACAGAAAAATAATCCTAAAATGCCACAATTCTCTTCTTTATTCCTCTGAGCCTCTTATGATCACACTGGGTATGTTGTTGTTTATTCCTCTGAGCACCAACCTAGGTCAAAGGATGTTCAATTATTAACAGTGCAAGCCTCCCTTCTCAATCAAAATGCTCTGCACTGCTTCGTCCTAGCAGTCGGCCATACAAACTTAGACGTGAAAATGAAAGATGAATGATGCGTCTAGTAAGGATGAAACTCATTTTCTTGAGGCATCAAGAGAAAAAGGTACAATTGCAAATTTCTAAAAAGATTGAATAGCCTATCTGAAAACATAAACCAAAATTCTATGCTTTGACTTTTCAAAAACATATATATATATATATATATATGTTGCTTTCATGGACCCAATGTAGAAACTGCACTCACAACAAAATAAAGTATGAAAGATCATATGTGAAAACCAAAATGGCCAAATCAAATCAGTCAGCCAGCTCTCCTTCTCAGGTTAAACAAATAATGAGCATCCATAAATTTTATATCAGGCAATTTTAAAACACTAGACAGAACAACAAAAACTGCATACCCAGTGTTGTAGAGAACGTTGTGAATAATATTTATCCCACTTCTCCTGTCGACAATGGGCACGAAACATTCATCCATAACAGCCAGTGCAACAGCTAGCTTAGAATTGCACTCCACCCGTTGAGGAAAGGGGCGATGAGAAGTATCTGAGTCCAAATCTGTTCGTTGAATCAGGGACCATGAGAATCCTGCTTCAAGTTCATGTTTGACACCAAGAATATTCTGTAAATGGTCATACAGCTGCATAACAAGAGAAGACCAATAAGAAAAGACATTAAAATACAAACCCCATGGGAGATCCCAACTCTGATATGACGCAGACAATGAAAAGCAAAAAAAAAAAAAAAAAGGAAAAAAAGAGAAGCGCATATATAGAAAACAGTCTTTCACCATAATTGCATGAAAAAAAAGTAAATGACAAAGTTGGCAAGATTTCATCTTAAACTATAAATCCTTCTATCAGAATTTGATTATACTATTTCGATTCAACAGTCAGTTGACTTAGTTTTGGAAAAAGATCAAACAGATATATTTGATTTTCTGAAAATAAAATACAGATGGTTTAGACACTACATGTTGTAAATATTAGAGTGATGATGAATATATTCAGAATCCTAAGACAGATATCATTTATTTTTATAAGACAGCCATTTAAGATAGGGGAAGCATCAGATGTAATATAGCATTAGAAATTTGGGGAACACAAACTGTCAAGGAAAATTCACACTTCTCAGATCACTATGAGGAAACAACAACAACAACAACTACTACTACGGCTACTTTAAAAAAAAAAAAACACCTCAATCCCAAACAAGTTAGGGTCGGCTATATGAATACTCATTTCTTCATTTAAGCTCACATCATATCATCATCATAACAAATAAAATAAAATTGAAAAATACTAATCGGCTATATATAAAATACTAATAATAATAATAATATAAAAGTTCCATACGAGTCTAAAATTTATCCTCAACTAGTAGTTATCACCTATATGGATCTTTTTCTTGTATTATGCCCCATCTCTAGCTAGGTCTGCATTGATACCAAACATTTGAAGGTCTTTTGATGCAACTTCCTTCCATGTGATTTTAGGTCTACCCCATCCCCTTTTAACGCCTTTGCTTACCATAGTTTCACACCTATGGACCGGTGTATCTATAGGTCAACGCAGAACATGTCCGACCATCTCAAGCAACCTTCTCGCATTTAATCCTCAATGCCTACAGTTGCAGGATGTTTTAGAAACCAGCAAGAAATCTAAGTACAAGAAGTCAAGAGGAGGGTAGACTTAAACTCCTTGCGCTCATATACAATTGATAAGTTGCAAATGGCTCCATTTTATACATTTCTACTTATGCAGCAACAGGTCGAATTATGTCAATCATCTAAAAGTTTAGACTCCACAAGAAAGCATCTTACCTTCACTTCCTTTTGTTTCTCTTGAATTTCTTGCTAAGCTCTCAATTTCTAAAATTGATTAAAGTGCACTAATCACTGGAGAAACAGAAAGATGCCAAAGAAGATGAATCATGCTACACATTCAAGCAGGTATTCAAGGAGGAGGAGAGAAGAATTGGCCATTCAAAGCAAATCCTCTAACAAGTACAAGAAAATGTTTTTTTCTACCATCTCTTTTCAACAGTTTTGTACCTGTGAATGATAGTGAAAATAGTGCATAGGAGCTTATGCTGAGTCCTCTGGGATAAAAAGTGGAACATACTTTAAAAGTAGAGTTACTAATAGTGACGGGCTGACTGCACACTATTTCTCAAGTAATTTCCACTAATTGATACCTCTGCTTCATGATCTTAATATGTTATACACCATAAAGAAAAAGAACTCACAACCAGAATAAGAGACTACCTCCTGGCATTTCTGCCCACAAAATGTACCAGATCGATTATTGGAAATAGCAGGTAAAGCATTCATCTCCAAACTGCATGATTTATGATCTGCAAAGAGAAATCTAAGAATCCAGCTCCAATGTAGACAAGTTAATGTACAAAAACTTCCAGAGAAGTACACTTTACATTTTTTCTCACAGAGGCAGCAAGAAAGAAATTTGTGGACTACTGTCTCACTATCCTCAGCAGGGTTTCTACTAGCAGCCCCACAAAATTTGCAAGTGCAATTTGGACAATGCCAAAGGCCTGTAGGAAGTATCTGCACCAAGAGGAAGAGGAAGTATGTAAATGCCTTGCTGCTTAATGAAAATTATGTTATAGGTTCAAATTGGAAAGCATGATAATAAAGAGCAAGAGAAAAAGCACATCTGTCATCAGATTCACAAACATGATATAAGTAAATTACTTTAAGCTCGTGTATTGAATTCTTTGATATGTCTGGATAGAGATGGAACTTCCCTAAGAAAATATCATCCTAATAATTATTTTTGGCAAGTAAATAAAATCCTAAAAATAATGTTCATTAACATGGTAATTGTAATGGACTTTTGTCTTCCATATTGTGGTTGACACAATGAACAATTTTAAATAGTTCATTAGATGGAGGGACGGGAATACGGTTAATCTATAGAAAAGTTCAATGATCAATTTAACTGAAGAGTTTTGGTCAGAAGATGGTCAGCTGACAGAGTTTACACCGAAGATCATGGATCAGGAATTGCCTAGAGTTATTTTATCATTGATAGTCTTCTGTGACTTGGCTCCTTTCTTTTACTTTTTTCTTTTGTTTTTTTTGGTTTACAAGGTAAAATAGATGATATAGCTCGATGGGCAAGGATGATGCTATAGAAGCCATAAGAAGACATCGTCAAGGTCTCAAGCTAAGGAGTTGCAAGCCAAGATTATTGGGCTTCAGTGGGAAAGCAAGAAGTTGCTTATCATGGAAGAAGAGCCCAAGAAGTAGTACAAGAATTGTAGAGAAGAATCGGCTAAGTGCTACACATTTTATGGTTAAAGTTTAAAGTAAATGCAGCCTATAGGAAGATGAACCAACCAAACCAGCGGATACTCCAATGGCCTTGGGAACACATTTGGAAAGCCAGAATCCCACACAAAGTAGCCTGCTTTGCCTGGTTATTGGCTAAGGAAGTAGTGCTGACACAAGATAACTTGATGAAAAAGGGGATCCCTTTATGTTCCAGATGCTTTTTCGGTGGGGAAACTGCAGAAATAGTGGTCCATCTATTTATACATTGCAAGGTTACAAGTCAACTCTGGAGATCATTCCTATATCTCAAAAATATATCTTGGTTCATGCCCGGGAAAATCACAGAAGCATTACATAGTTGGGAAGAAGCAGGAGTACATGCTAAGAACAGAAACAATTGGAGAATTGTACCTACAGCTATATGGTGGACAATATGGAAGGAGAGGAACCTAGAGTTTTTGATAATACAGAGCATACATACAACAAGTCAAAATGAATTATATTTTGACTTTATGTATTTGGTGTAACCAGATATACTCTAATGATATTGTCTCTGTCATTGATGTATTAGACTCATTATAAGGATAGGATTGTAGATTCTGATATCTTTTGAAATATTTTCAGTACAACCCTTGTACAGTGTTACAGAAATAGAAACAGTTACCTATGTAAAAAAAAAAAAAGTCCAAACCCAAATGGAAGAAGATTGCGGCCCAAAAGGGGCTGAAATTTCTGCCCAAAGGAGAATTTAAATTCTCACACAAGTTGGGTGGAAAAAGTCACATGCAAGTGACTATTTTGGTGGTGACCTTTTTGGCAACTTTTCCATATTTTCTTAGGATAGGAATTTAGATATTATTTTTATATGATTTCCTAGTTTTAAGTTTCCTAGTTAGGTTTTATTGATTATTATTTTCATAAAAGTAGGATTCAAATCTCATGCTACTTGGGATAGTATTCCCCTATATATATAGGGATGAATTTGTTATTTTAGACACATAACTATTATTAACTGAGAGTTTCTCTTATTTACACCTTTCTGTGTGGCTACTTGGCATTTATCTTACAACCTTATAAAAACAATTCTTTATGAGATAAGATTAATTCTTTAGCTTGATATCTATGTTCTTATTTGTAACTATAGATGGTAATTAGTTTTATACCAATTATTGTCTCTAATTTTTTAGAAAATAGGGGTCTAGATTACTTACCTTTAGATCTAAGTTCTTAAATTGACCCTATTAATATCATAATTAGTTTTAATTCGCTAATGTTTGAAATTTGAATGCTAAGATCAATAAGGGTTCTTGGCACTTAATTTCAAAATTTGGGGATTTCATTCTCAAATTTCGCATATCTTCCGCACTATTTTCTTGGTTTTATTTAAGTAACCTGATTCTTATCAGATAACTTGGCCCCTTTCTATAGTCTCCCTTAAGGAGTCCATATGGGGTGGAAGCAGCAGGTTTATTGATTAACTATAAATGGACAGTATAACAACGACAATATACCCAGTATAATCCCACAAATGGACAATGAAGACAATATAATGCTAAGATGGATAGTGCAGACCTACTCCAGAGAAATCTAGAAAAAGCAAAGGAATGGATTCACCTGAAGACTTGCATCAGAACTAAGAAGTTCTTTTTTTTTTATAATAGCTGGGGTGTCTGAGCCAACTTGTGCGCACCTCGGCTAATTCCATGATACACTTGTCACCTCCCACCCACTACAAGTACCAGGTAACTCTGTTCACCAAGACTAGGCCAGATGGAGAAAAATCACCTAATTTATTGTCTCTGATGAGATTTGAACCTGGGAGGCTGAGACCTCATAGACCATAGTTCTCAACCCATTTCATTGACCACTAGGCCACACCCTTGGGTATTCAAAACAAAAAAGTTCTTACCAGTTTTTGTTATTTTTACCCTAGGACAGAGATAATAAACGGAAATTAAAAAAGAACTCCTTTCCACCTCTGATTTCTTTTTCTATCCTGCTTTGCCTCATTGATCAAATTCAAAAGTTCTTCTGATACAAAGTTCCAAAGTTATACATAGGTATAAGTCAATTCACATGCTTAAAATGTCATTTTGGTAAATATCAGTACAAAAGTAATTAACGTCACACAAAGGAAAGATGAAGTGTGTGGAGAACTATGACGATATCCAGAGACGGGTCTAAGATTTTTAGTTTATGAGTCCTGCACCACAATGTTTTTCGCAAACTGGGTTCTAGATAGATTATCTATACATATTAAATGAATTTTTATACAAACACAGGTTTTGGGCCAACACTACTGGTTGAACGCGAAACTATAACAGTGGCTCCAGCCCTGATAAATTGATAATACAGAGCAACAATGATACATATGAAATGCAGTGAGGTAAAGAGAGCATATTCTGATGGATACATACTTGTATTCCTAGACAGCTCTGATGAAAAGTTGATGGGCAACCATCACAACAGATAAGGTCACCACCATCACCACAAATACCACAAACATCATCTTCACCATCATCACCATCAATGTCTATATTGTAGAAATTCTGGCGATCAGACTCTTTTTGCTGATTCCATGCGTCAACCAAGCACTCTAGTAAGGAAGCTCCAGACTCTAAAACTATGTTTTGAAATGGTTGATGCCGTTTACTTCCTGCATGGAGCTCAAATCTTGAAACTGGAAGGATTTTACTACAGCAACCACAGTGGACACCATCTTGTGTGATCCAACCTTCTAGTTTTACTGTTGTCCTTCTACGGTTCACATATTGAATCTTCTGTCTCAACTTCAATATTCCAGAGTCAATTAACCAGGACAACAAGGTTCTTTTTCCAGTATATGGAACATATCCATCACTATCTGAATTTTCCCCCTTGTCAGAATGACGGGCCAGCAATGTACATCGTCCAATTAATTTACTTTTTCTTCCATGTATTGAATTAGAAGCAACTCCAACAGATGCTTTTCCAGCCATATCCTGTTTAAGTCTCCTTGCCTGCAATGAGTTATCACTTGAATTATCCCCACTCTCCTGGTCTGATGCATGTAATTTTCCTTGCAGCAACTTATCTGTCTTCATTATATAGCCATTGAACTTCTTCTCACGCTGATCACTGCATATACCCAACACAGACTCCCTCACAAAAGTCTGTTTAGGATCTTGTCTCTGGTCATCGTCTTTTCTTTTCTTTTTCATTTCTTTCTCAATTTTTTTCCGTGTCTGCCTGGTAAGTTTATTAATTAAATCTTCTGATATTGGAGCAAATGAAAAAGACCTGCCATCAGGTTTGCTTTTACCTGAATCTACCTCCGATCGTTTTTGAAATGCTTCATAGGCCTTAATTATTGACCAATAGGCTGTTCCACTAGGATTAATGTACACTGCATCCAGATATTCTCTGTTCTTTCTTGGTCTATAATCAATGGTCCATCCAGCTTCAATGAGCATTCCTCTTATTTGTTCTCGCAACTTCTGCTTCTCAGTGCTCCCACCTCGATTCACTTTTCCATCTTTTCTTTTAGCAGGGGTAACATCTTCAGACGCCAAGGTCCTGCTTTCTTCCTTCAGCACACGTATTGCTGAGCTAGCAGGCTGCAAACTAGGAGGTGCCAACTTTAGTGACGTATCAGTCTCATCTTTTTCAGAGGCCACTAAATGGGTGCTTTTACCCAACAAAGATTTTTGTGGTTTCAGCTCATTTCCCTCTGTTTGAATCAACAAAGGTTGCTTTTCAGGTTGTTTAGGACCCCAGTTTAAGGATGGACGGACTTGAAAATTCCTCTTGACAACATCTGCCGACCAAGAACCTTTTCTACCTTCAATTTCCACAGGATCATATTCCTTGGGCCTGAAGTCGATCTTCTTCTTCTTATTCACCATAACCTTCAATACCCCATTTTTCCCTTGCAATCTGATTGATTCATGAGAAGCTTCTCTTGGCAATGATATGGGCATATGCACTCCATCCTCTAATAAACCATACCTTCTCTTAAATCCATTGCCGTCGCCCTTTGACCTACTACCCGAAAAACTACATGAACTATCCATATACGAAAGCTTCCTCTTCTCAACCATTACACTCGTAGACTCAATCCCAAACTCTCTCAAACCCCCTCTTCTTTCAACCATGTTAAATCTATCATCACCATACACATTCAATTGCATTTTCGTATCACATTCTTCATGCTTGTTAAAATTGGACAAATTCATATTTCTACCGAATTCAGCATCTCTAACACCACTTCTTCCATAAAAAACAGAACCATTACTAAAAACTTGACCATTTTTTCGCTGAATTGACTCTGATATCTCATCACTCGACTCATACTCATTTGTTACAAACATAGGCCTGTTCTTCACCTTCTGTGAAGCCCCTGAAGAACTGATCCCTCCAATGCCCAACCTATCATCTTTCCTTTTAATAATTAAACAACCAGAAGAGCTTTTCTTCTTCAGTACACCACCCCCTGATCTCACACTATCCTCCATCTTCATATGTTAATACAACATGCAATCTCAAAATCTCACGCAAAGTAACATTAAAAATTACCAAAATAATTTCAAAACTCCAAATTCTACCTTCAGTTATTCAACATTTAACAGATCTGAAACATTTAACAATAAAAATCCCAACTTTAGATACAAAACTTCAGAAAATTTCCGGTTCGGTGATAAAATTCAGAAGTGAGTGAAAAATCGACGATCATTACCTGGACGGAAAGCTTCGCGATTTTCCAATTTCACCGGAAAAGCGATGCTACTGGCCGGAAAATTTGGTTTGGTTCATCGGCATAGCTGTATATATGAACAGACGCCTGCTGTATTTTCAGTACAGAACAAAAACTATAAGGACAAGGTAAAAAGAAAAGAAAAACAAACCTTATTGCAATTTTTTAGCATTTAATGATGCAATTACACCTAAATTGTCTTTACAATTGTGACTTACACTTCTTTTTTTCCGTCCTATGTTCGATATCTATTTTGGCCCAACTAGTTTCAATTTAAACTAAAAAAAATTCAAGCTTCCTACCAAAAACGACTCTCGAGAAGTAACTTTTTCTTTTGTTTCCCGCCTTGGTGTTCGGTATTTATTTTGGCCCAACTAGTTTCCATTCACGCAAAATATTTTCCAAGCTTCCTTAAACGACTCTCAAGCAGTAACTTTTTCTTTTGTTTCCCGCCCCGATGTTCAGTATCTGTTTTGGCCCAACTAGTTTCAGTTCGCGCAGAATAATTTCAAAGCTTTTTGTCAAAAATGACTCTCGAAAAATGACTTTTTTTTTTGTTTCCCGCCTCGGTGTTCGGTATTTGTTTTGACCCAACTAGTTTCAGTTCGCGAAGAAAAATTTCCGAGCTTTCTACCTAAAACGACTCTCGAGAAGTAACTTTTTCTTTTGTTTCCCACTCAGGTGTTCGGTATCTGTTTTGGCCCAACTAGTTTCAGTTCGCACAAAAATCTTTCCAAGCTTCCTGCCAAAAACGATTCTTGAGAAGTAATATTTCTTTTATTTCCCACCCTGGTGTTTAATACCTATTTTGACCCAAGTAATTTTAATTCGCGCTAAATATTTCCCAAGTTTCCTGTCAAAAATGCCTGTCAATAAGTAGACTTATATCATTTGACATTATAAATAGTAGTAGTAGTTTTTAAATGTGATTTATCAATTGATTACTACAACTTAAACATTACTTTTGAGCAACACTATTTATAAATCGTAATTGGCTAGTATGATTTATTACTTGTACATAGCTCTTGTCAGTTACGATCTATAAATTGATTATGATAAATGTAACTGAATTTCATAGCTCACTCTATTTCTCCTTATTTTTATGAATTAAAAATGATTCAATTGAATCTTCTTCGGTCATTTAAGATTGAGTTGCGAAAATTTAGGTGAAATTTCACCTAGATAATGTTGTAAGTTTTTATTAAGCATATGCCTTTGTTCCGTTTTGCTTCTTGATAAAAAGTTGTATATTATGTCTAAGATGAGTTTTATTTATATATGATGATGGTATAAATAATGTTTATATTGATATTGTATTTTTAATTGTTTCTATTTTATTTTTTTAACTACTAAGTTCCACAACTATAAAATACATGGTCAAAATTTAGGTTTTGATCCCTAATAGCTTAACCTCAAAAACTTGGTCTTACTTGTTATTTTAGACTCGGTTACTAAAGATGAATAACAAGAGATTGATATCAAAATGGGAGCTAAAGAATTATTTACAAGTTCGATAGAATATTTGGCTGTAAATTATAATATCACTTAATATGCAACAAAAAATTAAATGCAGATAAGCATTTGATATCACTATTCTAGAATTTAGAAAACATAAAGTTCAAATCTCGCGTTTCTTGTTGATATAAGGTATATTTGTGATCACATGTTGCTTAATGATAATACACATGTACCCTATTTATGCAAATTCTTTCTTTGGTATTTGAAGTTAGAAGTTCAATTTCAACCAAAAAGGAGGCCTGATTTAAAAAACCAATGCTTGAGGTTTTTGAAACAAACAACCTTAAAGCTATGGCCAGCAAATATCTTTAAGCATAATCCATGTCCAACTGGATCATGTGGATAGTGGCACTGTTTTATAATCTGGCCTCTTTTATTAGTTTTTAAAAAATTGTATTCCTTTCTTTTGAAGACCAGTCTTGAAGCAACAATAAAGTTGTTGCCTATTGATGATTGTGTCATGATATGCCATGACATGAATGTGGGATGCTTTGTGTACTGAGATGACACTTTTTATTTGTACGTATTTTTAGTTGGTTCCAAAATGACTATATCTAAAAATGGTTTAACTTTAAATTTCTCGTTTTAGCTTTATTGACCTGGTGTTATAGTAACACAAATGTCATGACATATTTAAGAACAGTCGAATGAGTTCACATAAAACGAAACAAAGACAATATTTGTTTAAACTTGATAAAACAAAACAAAACAATTTATTCTAAGTTATTAAAGAACAAGTCAAAGCATTCTTAGCTTTCAATGCAAGAAACATCAAGAAGCATTGCTCCATTACTTGTATTGAATGAGTTTGGTTGCTTTTTATCTTCTTGATAAGTTTTTTTTTTTTTGAAGTGAGTACACCAAGTGTATGCTAAATGAAGCTATCATGATTGTGCAATATTTTATAGCCATTAGAACATAAAAAAGAAAGAAGAATCTTCCAACGATATGCTCCTTGGTCCCATTTTATGTGCCTAGCTTTTATTTTAGTCTATTAAAAAAGAATGTCATCTTTAGATATTTAGAAATAACGTAACATTAAACTTCTTGCTTTACCTTAATAATATGATTTTATTATAGTTGCATAAATGTCTATGGCATATTTTCGATCACGAGTTTTAAACGTCATTCTTTCTTAAACTCTACGTCCAGTCAAATGATGTCACATAACATGAAACAAGTTGGAATCAAAATAACGGGATGTCGACAGGAAGCTAACAGAACATACCTTTAATGATGATAAATCAAACAACAAAGAAAAAAATAATAATAAAGACTTTATGATATGATATGATATGAGTTTGATCAATCGATCTACATATAATAGTAGTATATATAAACAAAAACTTTTAAAGCTATTGAGCCTCAATATTTAAACGATTATATTGTGGATGTTATTATGTTACTGTGGGAAGGATAGATCTGCGATTTATAAAAGTCAAAAACTTTTCCTCTAAGAAAGTAATAATCAATTATTATGGTAACACACTAATATATATGTGCAAACAGTTTGTGAATGTCAAATCACAATTTCTATATCAAATTCTCTATGGAGTTCATAAAAGTATTGGCTCTTCCAATTCTTGTTATTGTTTTCTTGTTCTGTTTTACTAGAAGCCAATGCCATCATCCGTTAGACCCTCTTAGCCCTACTGAGATCAACAAAATTAGAGTCATTATTCAAAAGTCTCATTTGAGTTCCCTCTCCAATTTAACATTTCACTTTGTTGATCTTGAAGAGCCCAATAAAAAAGATGTCCTTCATTGGATGTCCTTGCATAAGCATAAACGTGTTGTTTCTCCTTATCGTCGAGCCAGGGTAGTGGTTCGTGCAAACAGTGAGACTTATGAAGTAGTGGTGGACTTGTCCACTCGCGCTATCATATCAGAGAATGTGTATACTGGCCACGGTTACCCTCCAATTACTCTCGATGACATTATACGATCCAGCAGGCTGACATTGAGGAATCATCAATTGCAAGATTCAATTTTGAGAAGGGGTTTGAATATATCAGAAGTCAGTTGCATACCACAACCAGCTGGATGGTTCGGGGAGCCAAAGACACGAAGAGTTCTAAACGTTCCATGTTTTTATCGAAGAGGGACAACTAATTTTTGGGCAAGGCCAATTGAGGGGATCACTACACTAGTAGATGTTGAATCTATGAAGATAATCAAATATATAGATAGATTCAGAGTCCCCTTGCCTAAAGCTGAGAATGCTATTTTCGAGTCATCGAGCCAGGGATCAGTCTCTTGCAATGACACTGATACCAGCAGGATTATCATCAAAGGCAATGAAGTTAAATGGGCTAATTGGGATTTTCATGTTGGATTCAACACGAGGGAAGGAACGATCGTGTCTACAGCTTCTATATTTGATACTACAACAAAGCAATATCGACGTGTGCTCTATAGAGGTCATGTATCAGAGACATTTGTGCCTTACATGGATCCTACATTCGAATGGTACTACAGAACTTTCATGGATATTGGTGAATTTGGTTTTGGAAGGTCTGCTAGTAGTCTTGTCCCGTTGCTAGATTGTCCGAGCAATGCAGTGTATTTGGTTGGATATATGGCTGATTCAGAAGGAGGGGTAGTGCAAGTACCCAACGCGATATGCATATTTGAAAGATATGTTGGTGATGCTGCTTGGAGGCATACAGAAAATGGAGTACCAGGAAATACAGTAAGCCTCAAATCAAACCTTTTGCATATATACTAACTATCGCGATCGTCTAGTGACATAAATAATTTGTTTTTTTGTAGAACACTAAAGGACAGCAAGAAGTTAATTTGGTTGTTAGAATGGTAGCAACAGTGGGAAATTATGATTATACACTTGATTGGGAGTTCAAACAAAGTGGAACTATCAAAGTTGGAGTAAGAAAATTAAGATGTTATGCTTGTTAAGTATTAATCTTTCGCAATCTTTATTCGTTGAATTGTCTATGCAGGTAAGTTTAACTGGAGTTATGGAGACAAAGGCTGTGAAATATATGAACGATAATCAAATAACAGAGGATGTTTACGGGACCCTTGTAGCAGAAAACACAATTGCAGTGAACCATGATCATTTCCTTACTTACTACCTTGATCTTGATGTTGATGGTACTGATAATTCATTTATAAAATCCAAATTGATAACTACGACTGTGAAGGAGCGAAACGTTTCACCTAGGAGGAGTTATTGGAAAGTTGTTAAAGAAACTATGAAAACAGAAAGTGAGGCTAAGACAAACTTAGGACTAGAACCAGTTGAATTGTTGATTGTAAATTCAAATAAGAAGACAAAAGTTGGAAATGATGTGTCTTATCGGTTAATACCAAGTCGACCAGCCATGTCCTTGCTATCAGATGATGACTACCCTCAACGTCGAGCAGCTTATACCAAGTATCAATTATGGGTGACACCGTACAATAAATCAGAAAGATGGGCTGGAGGATTCTACGCTGATAGGAGTCACGGAGATGATGGCCTAGCAATATGGAGCCTCAGGTAAATTTAGTATGTAAATACACATCTCAAACTAGAGATATTGTCTGTTTTTTACCTAGGTACGTCTACATAGCTTAATATGCTTGGCTAAGGTCTAAGGCTTACTTCTTTAAATATCCAACATTTCTCCTGTGTTTTTTACTTGATGAATGATCTTGTGTTGTATGCAGGAATAGGACTATCAAAAACAAGGATATTGTGCTTTGGTATACTGTTGGGTTGCATCATGTACCATGCCAAGAAGATTTTCCTGTAATGCCTTCTATTTATGAGGGTTTCGAGCTCCGGCCAACAAACTTTTTTCAAAGAAATCCATTGCTGAAACAATGATATGTGAAATTCAAGTTTGTTTATTAAACAAGGAACATAAAGTTATATATGCAGAACAAAAGTTGATTTTCCTCAAATCATTTGCTCTCACCATCCTTGTTCATTTTGAATGTGGAACAAGAAGAACATGGAGAAATCTTTAAACAACTGATACGAGTATTGCCAATGTATGACATGTTGAATGTGTGGGACACGTACGAATTCCACTTGCCCAAACACTTACATAGAGTAATTTGGGTAAACACACAATCAATATATACAAAGGAAGATGACACTTGAAACTTTTTTGGACTTTTGATATATTATTGTTTCACGAACAAAATTTGATAAAAGGATGGGAAGATAAGGGAGGATGGAGTAAATGAGAAGATAAGACTTTTTGTTCACAAAATTAAAACTGATATCCTAATCCATCATATGCATATTCTAGAAGAGTTTCTTCCAAACAGGGTGCTTCTTCCAGGCTCTTTCCACCATGGCATCAATCGGGATTCCCTTAGTTTCAGGCAAGAAGAAGATGGCGCAAAGTCCCATGACAAAGATCCAGGCGGAGAAGAAGAAGAAAGTATAGGCTTGCATAAAGCAGAGCGTAGTCAAGAAAGCCTGTGCAATGATAGCAGTGAAGAGCATGTTTGTGCTAACCGCGAATGCAAAACCAGCTGTCCTTGTTTCCAATGGGAATGTCTCACTTGGAATTAACCAACCAAGAGGCCCCCATGACCATGCAAACGCCATTACATACGTACACACGAGAATCACCACTATTACTGCCATTGTCTTGTCCAACCCTCCTGTCTCCGACAAATTCTTTAACAAAATGAATCCAATCGCCATCTGCAATATTATAACCAAAAGTGCAGTCAGTAGAAAAAGAAAATTTTGAAGATTGAATATGTATGTTTAATCGATCATCCGTACCTGACAGATTAACATTTGGCAACAAGATTGGATCAGCAATTTTTTCCTTCCAACCTTGTCAACGGCAATGATTGCAACACATGTACTGAGAACATTAACAAGTCCAGTCACTACAGCAGAAATAAGCGGGCCATTGCCCTTGAAGCCCATAGTCTGAAACAGGACAGGCGCGTAAAACATAATGGCGTTGATTCCGGTGAATTGCTGGAAGATCTGCAACATGATGGCAATCACAAGTGGTGGAATGCTAGGAGGCTGTGTTAAGTTACGGAATGCATGCTTAACTTGTTTGGCTTGTTCACACGATGCCACGATTTCTTCATACTCAACATCAACATCAGTGACACCCCTAATCTTCTTGAGGGCGTTCTTTCCCTTCTCCGGCTTGCCACGTGCAACCAAACTCATTGGGGTGTCACTGATCACAAAAGTACCAATAAAAAGAATCGCCGCAGGCACAACCGCAGAGCCAAGTGAGATCCTCCAACCATTTGGATGAATATTTACGGTTATAAAGTTGACAAGATTTGCTATCAATATTCCTATTGTTATAAAGAGTTGGAAGAGAATATTCACAGCTCCTCTGTGTTGGATTGGTGCTACTTCAGTTAAAAACAGCGGAACAGTCTGTAAATATTCCAAGAAACACAAGTCAGTATTTACTTGTCACCTATTTTTACACATTTTAGGCTCAAATTACCTCATTTCCGAAGCCAATACCAACGCCAAACAAAATTCTACCAAGAATGAGTATTTTTTTGTTATTTGCTGCGGCACTCGAGACAGCACCAGCTATGAAAATAATTGAAGCCATCATCATAGTAATCTTCCTCCCTAATTTAGTGGCTGCCTTTGAAGCAAAAAAACTGGCAACAAGTGCCGATAAATACAAGGATGAAGTGAAGAGTTGGAGAAATTGATCATCATACTTGCAGTAGTTATTCTCTTTCGCTGTTTTCTTTCTTTCATACACATTCCGAAAAAACAATATGAGGAAATCATCCATCGCAGAAACTCCTCCTAATTAAAACAAACAAACAATTGATACTCAATAAAAAACAAGTTTAAACGTTCAAGAATTGTTTTTGATCCAATTGCAAGAATCAATAGAAAAGACGAATGAATGATACCTCAAATTTGGCTCAATTATTGATAAACTCACATATTTTTATTTTTATAGCAAATGGCTTAAGAAAGATACAATATAACAAATAAAACTAAGAAAAATATACCTGAAATACCAATATCATAACCAAACATTAAGCCACCAAAGGCAGCAAGAATCCAACATGAGACAACATAAACTGTGATTTTAGAATTATGCCCTTCAATAACAGTCATTTTTCCTTATACTCTAAAATCACCAAAATAATTTTCTCTGCTAAAATACTTCACTCTGTATTTTTTTCTCTCTTTCTGTTCAGTATATATAATGCTCACAAAAATCTAAAACACATTCGTATTATTTTTTTAAATATCATCCTAGAATTAAGTTAGTTTGATAAAGTCCATCACTCTTATAAGTTGAGATTTGGTCTTCCATGAATTTTGGAGATTCATCATCTAACATTATTCAATTTATCCTTTAACATTTATTCTTTTACAAATTTATTACCTTGTAAAAATATTAAATTGTATAGGTATAAAAATATTTTATCCAATAAAATTAGTGGCTCCCAATTTTTAGTAAGAGTCTATATTTATTTTCTTTTTTCTTTTTCATATTTGCAGTACAATCTGTCAGATGATATTATATAAAATTTTAGTTACTAATATAAAAAAAAACAAGAAAAATTTAATTTAAACGTGGAAACTAATTTTATGCGACGTTGGTGTTGAATTCACCAAAAATGTTCTATCAGAGTGGAACCTTACTTCCACAAAATTAGGTTACTAGATTGAGTTGAAATAATATAATTTAAATCTAAAATCATTTTAAACCCAAAAGATAACATTTTGTAAAGTTTCTCCATAAATTGAGGATAATTAAACAATCAATCTAAATCTATGCAAATTAAGAAACTAACTTTTCAAGATTTAGATATATCATTCTATTAGGAACAAAAGTAGGAGTCAAAATCCAATAAAAAGATAGGCAAATAAGTGGGAACGAGCCAATTTTATTTTTTTTGGTAAGAGCCCTATATTTTTTTTCTTCTTTTCAATATTTTTTAAGTCAATAAAATATCATTCATTTGTTTGCAATACAATCTGTTAGATGATGTTATGTAAAATTTTAGTTACTAACATAAGAAATCAAGAAAAATTTAATTTAATTTTAAAAAGCTTAGAAACTTCTACCAATTTTATGGAGCTTTGGGGTTGGATCAAAGAAAAAAATTATTATAGTAGAACCACATTTTTCACAAAATTAGGTTAACTAATTGAGTTGAAATAACAATTTAAACTAAAAAAAAAACAATTAATACATGTTGCATGATAGAGGACTCTGGTACATTGTGTCAGACACAAAATAAAGTTTGTCGAGACGTGAATTGAAGATAATTAAATAATGAAACACAAAATAAAGTTTGTCGAGAGGTGAATTGAGGATAATTAAACAATTAGAAGAAATTAACTTTTCAAGATTTAGGTATATCATTATATTAGGAACAAAATTAGGAGTCAAAATATGATAGGCAAATAAGTAGGAGGGTACAAATAAGAAGCCAACAAACTTTTGATCAGAAAAACTTGATATTCATAACAAAATGAATGCATTTTAGAAGAGTTTCTTCCAAACAGGGTGCTGCATCCAGACTCTTTCCACCATAGCATCAATGGGGACTCCCTTTGTTTCGGGCAAGAAGAAGATGACGAAAAGTCCCATGACAACGATCCAACCGGAGAAGAAGAAGAAAATGTAGGCTTGCATAGTGCAGAGCATAGTCAAGAAAGCTTGTGCAATGAGAGAAGTGAAGAGCATGTTTGTGCTGACAGCAAACGCGAAACCAGCTGTCCTTGTTTCCAATGGGAATGTCTCACTTGGAATTAACCAACCAAGAGGCCCCCATGACCACGCGAACGACATCACATAAGTACACACCAGAAACACCACTATTGCTGCTAATTTCCTGTCCAATGTTCCTGTCTCCTCCAAATTTGTTACCAAAATAGCTCCAATTGCCAACTGAGAAATTAACATTTGGCAACAAGCTTGGAGAAGCAATTTTCTCCTTCCAACCTTGTCAACAAGGTAGATTGAAACAAAAGTGCTTCCAACATTAACAAGTCCAGTAATGACAGAGGACAATAGCGACCCATCCGTCTTGAAACCCATAGTTTGGAACAGAACAGGCGCGTAAAACATAATGGCATTGATTCCAGTGAATTGCTGGAAGACCTGCAACAAGATAGCAATCACAAGTGGTGGAATACTAGCAGCCTTTCCTAAGTTCCTGAACGGATGCTTAACTAGCTTGGCTTGTTCACACGTTGCCACGATTTCTTGGTACTCAACCTCAACATCATTGACTCCCCTAATCTTCTTAAGCGCGGCTTTGCCTTGTTCATCCTTGCCACGCTCAATCAGACTCGAGGGGGTATCAGTGATCACAAAACTACCAACAAGCAAAACTATTGCGGGCACAGCTGCAAAGCCAAGTGATAATCTCCAACCATGTGGATGTATCATTGAGGTTCCATAGTTAACAAGATTTGCAATGAATATTCCTATTGTCACAAAGAGTTGGAAAAGAATATTCACAGCTCCTCTGTGTTGGATTGGTGCAACTTCAGTCAAAAACAGTGGAACAGTCTGTAAACAATGTAAAAGTTCTTGGAGTATAAGTTCTATGTACTGACAATACATCAAAAAAAATCTAAGGTTGACTATACATACCTCATTTCCGAAGCCAACACCAATACCAAACAAAATTCTACCAAAAATGAGCATCAACTTGTTTTCCGCGGCAGCACTGAAAACAGCTCCAGCGAGGAAAAAGATTGAAGCCATGCAAATGGTAGGCCTTCTCCCAAATTTAGTGGCGGCCTTTGAAGCAAAAAAGCTGGCGACAAGAGCTGATAAGTATAAGGATGAAGTGAAGAGTTGGAGAAGTTGATCATCATATTTGCAGTAGTTATTCTCTTTGGCATGTGACTTTCTTTCATACACTTGTGGAAAGAATTTCTTCAAGAAATCATCCATCCCAGAAACTCCTCCTGATTAAAACAAAAACAATGGACAAAGTTCGTACTTCAGAGTGATCAGGATGAAACATAAACCCTCTCGTGGAAATAGAAACCTCATGTAAATACCATGGATCAACGCGTAACTAGTCCAAAAATAATGGAAAGTCCAACACAATTGAGATTTTTTTCATTTGGGAAATCGGAAGTTGTTACTAATTCATGATCTAACACTACAAAATAGAACTTCATTCTTGATTCCATGAGAATTTTTATGAAAAACTTTCATACTTAACCATGGATCATTGAAAAATCTAGATGAACTACAGAGACACAATTAACAACAACAACAACATAATACACAGAGAGATTGTTTCCGATTAAACATATACAGAACATAGAAAAAAAGCATACCTGAAATACCAATATCATAACCAAACATGAGGCCACCAAAAGAAGCAAAAATCCAACAAGAGAGCACATAAATTGTGATTTTAGAATTATTCTTCTCAGCCATTGACATTTTTGTTTTCTTGTTTGAAATCCCTCAAAAGTGCAAAAAAAGTTCAAAAGATAATTTTTTTTCTTTTTGCACTTGTCTATATATACTATTTTTTACCCAAAATCAGCCAAAAGATTAACACAGAAAGAAAAGACGCAAAGAAATCTAGAGCAAATTAATACTCTAGATATTCTCTGTCTCTTTCTTTCTAGTGTTTTTTTTTTTTGCTGGAATTATGGTAATGTATTAAAGTTAATACCTTTTATATAGTGTGACATTACAGTTGATTTTTTGCTTAATTTTAGTATTAACTATGGACTACGTTTTAATATGTTCCTAATTTATCTTTGGCGTTCCAATTGTTTTGGATGATTCATCCACAATCATTTTTTTTTTAAATGTTTAAATTTGTATTTGATGTTTACTAAATTATGTTTAATAATGCAGTTAAAACCTTTGACTTGACTTAATCAGTAAGAAAATATTTCAAAAGGGATTAATTTGGAAAATTATTAAAAGGCAGTGAGTAAATCAGTGTAACTGATAAGAAACTTAAGATTATTTCCATAATTGAAAGATGTTACCATCCAAAAAAATAAAATAAAAAATATCTCTTGCCATGCTTGTTGACCAATTCATAATGACTTAATTAAGTCTACTAACCATGTGTAAAATCCACCTAGATATATAATGCACCACTCAATTCATTGAAAAAATGTGTCCATTTTAATTATTCTGATAATGGAGTGATATAGATGAATGATGATTCATATAGTCGACGAGCTAGTAGCCGGCATGCAGCCACAATTGAATTTAGTAGATTTTGTTCAAACAATATATTTGTGTTAATAAATTCATTAAATATGTATAAATATTAAAATTAAAACTCATTTATCATCTCTTAAAATTGTCATTGTAAATTCCGAATTCATAAAGTTGAAATCCTACACATTCGCCTTTGCAAATCCCTTCCCTATCTCCATTTAAAATTTTGTATATCAATGATTGATAAAAAGAAATGTACATATGGATATTAGAAGGAAGAACAAACTTTTGAGTAAATTTTGGAAATAGTTTATCCATTAGAAGATGGGGCTTTTAGGCCTAATCTAACACGTAAGTCCAAGTTCATATAAAGAGACTATCAGTTCGTCCCTGTAGGACTCTAACCCACTGTTGCACCATGTACACACTGACTGTTAACTGGAGTATGGACAACATAACATAGGGGCACAAACAACGATGGACCTGACGTTAATATATGTGCAAACAATCACCTCAATGAATTATTTGTGATATATGTGCTTCAATATAACAACCATTTGCTTCTTCATTGATCAAAATATACTTTACAACTACAACTCAAGCAAGATTACAAAACTGGAAAGAAAGAAGAAAAGAAAACAGACAAAACACAACAACATGATCCAGATTCCTATCTACTTTCTTTTATTACAAAACAACATGGAATACATGCTTACTGCAACTTGTTGAGACAGGAAACTATGAAGAGGATTGAGCCATGTATTATTCCTCTGATAAGAAGAAAATGGTAGGCTTCTTTGGCTCGATGATCTCCACCGTCCCTTCCAACATCTTAGCCACTTTCCCCATTGATGGTCGTGCATCTGGGCGATCTTGGATGCACCACATTGCTGTCTTCACCATCCTGTTCACTAAGTCGAAGTGTGCCCTTGAATCATACGATTGTTTGATTCGAGGGTCCAAAATATCGTCAACATTCATATCCTTAAACACCTTATCAAATGCCCAAGCAGGGAAAAACCATTGATCACTTTCCACCTTTGAGTTATGATGCTCAAAGTTCCTTGTACCTGAAACTATCTCCAAAAGCACCAATCCGAAGCTGTACACATCGGCTTTAGGAGTAATTGGATCAGCCTTGGTCCATTCTGGTGCTACGTATCCTGGTGTGCCTCGAAATCTTGACATGGTCATCATCTCCTCTTTCTTCTTTAGCTTAGCTAGCCCAAAATCAGACACCTTTGGGCAGAAATCGTCGCCTAAGAGAATATTTTCAGGCTTAATATCACAATGTAATACCCATTCCAAACACTCTTCGTGTAGATAGGCAATTGCTCGTGCCACACCAAGCGCAATCCTGTACCTTATATTCCAATCGAGTATGGGTTTCTGCCCATCTGGTGAGCTGATCGGTGCCTTTTGGAAGAGGAATTCACCCAATGAACCATTAGGTACATACTCATACACAAGTATCCTTCTACCCTTCTCAGCACAAAACCCCCACAACCTCACCAAATTCAAATGGTGCATCCGTGCTATGATCGTGACCTCGGCCCAGAACTCAGCATCACCACCTTTTACATTCTTCAAGCACTTCACGGCAACAACACGTCCATCGCTCAACTTCCCTTTGTAAACATCTCCAAATCCACCTCTCCCAATTTTATCAGTGAAATCATTAGTTGCATTCTTGATCTCAGAAAAGCTAAACCTTTTTGGTCCAATCGCAGGCATGACTTCAAGACCAAAAGTCCTAGCCATATCCCTATACTTAATATACTTCTTGAGAAATGCCCAAAAGAAGAACACTCCACTAATCAACTCAGCTGCAAAAATCGTCGAAATGATCACAATATTTCTAGTGGTTGTCTTAGACTCTTCTGGTGGAAATGGAAGGCTAATTCTCACTGGACATGAAGTCTCCATCAAACTAGTCATGCCTGTGAAATTCGATATATCGTTCTCTCTACTATCAACTCTCAAATACATAACAAACTCAGTACCTGGTGACCAATATCCATACAACAATTTCTCCAAAACAAGGACACAATATCCAGTCCCATCATACTTAAACAAAAAACCTAAACAATCATTCTTATCTGAACAATTATTTTCACAACTTGAAAAGTTCAAAGCTTTAAGGTCTGTTTGGTTACCCACACCAGTAAAACTAACAAAATCAAGAGGTAAATACTTACTAGCCTTCGAATCCTTCGTCATCAATGGAATTTTCCTCACACAAGATTTACTAGTGTCTTTCCTAAAACCAGGTGGACAAACACAAGAAGTTTGAGTTGTAGAAGTATCATACATGCATATGGAGTTTGTACCACAAGTACCATGTATTGTACATAATTGATTAACTGCTTGCCAAACAATTGTCCAATTTTTAGCTAAACTTGAACTAAGATCAAAACTATAGATTCTCATATTTCCATCTTCATCCAATTTCATCCTTCTCAGTTTCCCTTTCTCCCCGAAATCCGACGACAAAAATCTTCCATTAACTTGAGATACTTCCCCTGTTTCCTCCAACCTCTGAAGGGCATTTTGGGAAAAAGTGAAATAACTATCGTTTCCATTGAAGTAAAGGGTATTCGAATTCGATCCATCAAACTGGAATTTTCCATTTCCGGAAGTTAAATTTGTTCCGGTGATGTTCTGGGTCGGAAGATAAGTATCAGTTGGGTTCAAGAAACTGTTCCAATTTCCATAAACCAAGTTTCCATCTTCTTGTAGGAAAAGAACAGAGGAGGTGTTTCGAATAATTGAAGGCCATAAATTTGGAGCTGAGGAAGATGTAGATGGGGTTAATTTGAGTTCACCGGAGGAAGAAATGAAAAGGGTAGCTGAGGAATTAAGTGGGGAATTTGGGTTAGCTGACCAAACAACGCTTTTGACTGGGATTTTGTAGTACCAAATGGAGAAATTGAAGGAATTTTGGGAAGACTGAAGAAACCCAGCAGCGAAAGTGGAGTTGGGTGAAAGTAGGATTTGGTTTTGGGTTGGATTCCAAGGAGGGGATTTGGAATTGAATGATGAGAGGAATTTTTGTGAAGAAGAGAAAAAGGGGTTCAAGAAGAAGAAGAGAAGGAAGAAGAGAAGTGAGGATGAAGAAGAAGGATGAAGCGACATCGTTTGCAAGCTTTACAGCTATGGAGTCTATTGTATTAATGGCGGCTTTTTGTAGGATTTTGCGTTGACGCCATGAACATTGACTTTGCTGTCGTTTTCATAACCTTCGAATACGCAATACAAAATGTGTCATATGCTTAAAATAATTTCTTTAAATATATTTATGAGTAATTTTAACCGGGGTCTATCAAAATAATTGTCTCAATAATCTTAACGTTTAGAGATAAGATTGTGCGCACTCTATATTTTTTAAATTTCACTTATGAATATTTTGCCACTATCATATAGTATTTGACAAATTTTGATACTTAGATTTTGATGAAAATCAAAAAAATAAAAATTTATGCAAGTACATTATAGAAGTTTCGTCAAATAAAGAAAAGTTAAAGTATATGGTGTATAAAAACAAATGAAAAAAATGTGAATATGATTAAGTGATCAATTTAATTTTGCTAAGAAGATGATGCATGTTTGATATTCAAAGCTTATGTATTGGGAATTCAAATTTTTTAAAGTTATTTTATTCTGAATTGATAATGTGTACTTATTACTCGTAAATAATTTAATAAGATAAATACATTATTTGAATCAATATTTTAAAAATGATTTGATTCATTTTTAGGTCGTAAAATGAAAAATAACACTTTTAATGGGAAAATTATAAGGAATGGTGCGTTGAGAAATTGTTCTCTTCTCATATGAATTTGAAAGCAAAATCAAGTATTTAATTGACACTTGAATTTTGATGAAAATTGGAAAATAAAATAATTATACAAATACTTTAGGAAAATACCGTCAAACGAAGGGAAAGTAAAGTGCATATTGCGTATTAAGAATGAAAAAAAGTAGATATAACTGAATGGTAAAATTTATATTTGCTAAAAGAATATGTGAGTTCGACTTTAATATACGAAGCTTATGCATTTCAAATTTGAACTTTCTTAAATTATTTGATTCTAAGTTGATAATATATACTTATTAAATGATTTAATAAGACAAATATAGTAGTTGAATATTTGAATCAAGGTTTAAAATGTGGTTTAATATATTTTTACATAGAAATTTTATAAAAATAAAAATGTCAATACATTTTTATTGCATCGAGAACTAAAAAAAAAACATTTATAATAAGAAAATTGTAAGGAAGAATGTGTAAAATAATTATTCTTTTCTAATATGAACTTAGTACGAAAAACCTATTCAGGGGTGGGGTTAATAACTTATATAATTAAATTTAGTAATCTATAGTGTATACTATTAACATGAGACCATTTCAAACTAGAGGATTAAGTGAAAGGAAATGATCTTTTATTTATCGAATTAAACTATAATGGAATTAATTCTTCTAGATAAACTCTTTTTAAAATAGTATGAATCAATTTATTATTATTTTTTAATTGGTCCTATATGAAATTTTGAATGTTGAATTGTATATTCATTTTAGTATATTGAGAATTTTTAAAAAATAGAAACATGAGGCTTGTGGACTCTCTTTTTCAATGTTCAAAGTCATTATCCATTCAACATAAGAATAAGAACTTTTTGTTGGGACAGTCAAAGTCGCCCTAAAATTACTCCTTTAATTAGGACTATTCTAATAGGAGTTGCCTTTATCAAAGACTTTTAGGTAGATGTTTGAATTTGGAATTTATCATATAATAATGTTTGGAAGAAACTATATTATTAGATATACTTCACTATCATATATATTGATATTATTTATACTTTCAAAATATTACGTATCTTATTACTAATTAAGAGTTTTCTATCATATATTAAGAAAAATATATTTAAATACATGTATTTTTGCTATTAGATACACTAAAAAGGGAGAGAGGTGAGTGAAATGGGGAGGGAGGCGAGCGAGATTTTTTCTGTGATATCACAGATACATGCGAACCACACTAGATACATATATCTAGTGTATATCTACCGTGGTTCGCATGTACCTGGGATACCACATAGGAGAGTGGCAAGCGAGATGAGAGGGAGGAGAGTGAGATTTGTTATGTATCACAAATATATATGAATCCACTTTGATACAATGTATGTAGAAGAAATTACACCTAATTTTGACCTCATGTATCCCGAAATACATGTATCTCGATGTATTTGAATGTATCTCGACGCACCAAAATCTAATAAGATACTAATATACAAACTAGAGTATATCTATATAATTAGCTCCTAAATTAGTGAGAATTATTAAGTTTCTCTATATTTTTAAAGTTTATTAGATTCAATTTATCAATCGTAATTGTTTAATGGAATTTTTTATGAGCAACTTTCACATATAGCAAACACAAAAATCATATTTGTATGTTATAACTATAGTTTGCATAATTGCGCTCCATAGCAAACTTTATGTTTGATATGGCTATTTCGCTATACATATATACAAAAGAAGCTATGGCTATTTCGCTATACATATATACAAAAGAAGCAATTGTATAATCTGTTTCGGTATACATATATAAAAGAATCAATTGTATAATCTGTGTTTGTATAAAGCGAGAAAGAGAGAGAGACAAAAGAAAACTGGGCAGGGGAAGATCGTATTTGTATAATCATAAGTGTATAGGACGAAAAATATATACATTTATATTTGTTTATACAATTTTCCCTCGCTTTATACAAACACAAACGCAATGTATACATTTGTGTTTGTATAAAGTGAGAGAGGCGAGTGAGAGTGACGAGCGAGATCTGGGAGAGGAAAAGAAAAATATATGTATATATACAATTTTCTCTCGCTTTATACAAACACAAACGCATTTTATACATTTGTGTTTGTATAAAAAGCGAGACAGGCGAGCTAGACTGCCAGCGAGAACGAGAGTGACGAGCGAGATTCCACCAGGGAGAGAGGCGAAATAGCAACAATTTGCTATGGAGTACAATTAAATCAAACTATGTTTATAAAATTTAATTTGAATTGATAATTTGCTATTATATACAATTTTCCCATTTTTTAATATAGAAAATATTCTAAATAAAATTATTTAGTTTGCCTATAAGGTATACTTTACATTTTCTTTGAGGAGGATGGACCACCACCTTTAGGTTGTCTGACGGTGGTCTGGTACATACCTATTTGATATTATTAAAAGAAATTCTTTCCATAGTTCATGAGCAAAATAATATGTGCATCTTTAAATTAATTTCCTTATAAGTGAACTAAAGTACTCATGTATCACAAAAATCTAAGAAATCATATTATTCATAATACAAAAAAGTCGTAGAGTCATACTTTTCATTAAGAGATTTAAAATATAAACAAGTAAATTTATGAATATGTAGAAGAAATTCAACGTGCCTCGAATAAGGTGGAATGACATGTGAAGAAAAGACGAACATGCCTTAGTGAAGAGGTGAAATGTTGATTATGCATGGTAGGTATAAGGAGAGGAAGAGATATGCCAAGGAAATCTCGAGAATAGTTGATTAGACAAAATATTTACTCACATACAACTAACCTAGGGCATGAACCTAAATAGAAAAATATTGTGGTCAATGATTAGGGTAGAGGGTTTGTATGTCGAACATTGTCTAGTTTCCACTTTTAATATTGTTGTTATTATTCTCTTATTATCTTATTCTTCTATTTTAATATTACATGTGTTTATGTTGCTTCAGTTACCTTTTTTTTTTTGTTATTATTACTATTCTCTTCTTCATTATTTTCAGCCCGACTTAATCCCTTTGTTTTACATGCTTTTTGAGTTAAAAAATCTATTGAAAAACAACCTCTCTGCCTATACACCTAACACCTCCCTTCTCAAATCTTACTAATAAATTTTCTTCCATATTAAGCTAGCGTTTGGTCATAGATTTTCAAATATTCTGAAAAATATTATTTGGGTGAAATATCACCATGTGTTTGGTCATAGTATTTGGGAAACATATTTAACTTTTTAAAAAAAATATGATTTATGCCCATAAGTTTTGAAAACTATCAAAACTAACCATAAGTTTGTATTACAAGTCAATTGGATCTTCGTTGCAACAAATAATAAGTAGTGTCCATGACACTGGAGCAGTGTGGTAGTTTGGAGTGAGTGCAACAATCATCATTCCATACATCATGAAGTAGACAAAACACATGACTTTGTTACCCTGAGCCGATTGTTCATCATTTTCATCAACAATCATATCATCACTTTCATATTTACTTTCATATTTCATCAGTACTTTGGTGTTCACGTAAAAAAATTATGTAATACAACACAAACAACTACTATAGAGAGTGTCTTTGTAAAAGATAAAAATTTGGTGTAAAATTTCAATTTTTAAAATATCCCAATTAATGAGATTTGGCCCAAATATTAGAAAAAACTAGTATTTGAGAATTTGAGATATTTGCCAAAAAATGACAAATTGTATGAATAAACACTATTTGCCAATTTTTTCCCAAATATTACTTAGAAAATTTATGGCCAAACGATCCTAAATTTTGTGTCTAATAAAACTATATCATATAAATTTGGGAAGGGGGAGTTTTAAATTTGTGAATTGAGACGCCATGCAAGGCTCAATTCATTTTAATGGGGCACATTTAAAGCCTAATATTCTTATTGGTTTAAACATTCAGCAAAAAAGAATCAATTTTTTTTATGTAAATAAAGATTCATTGATCAGTTTTTTTTTTTTTTTTGGGATTTTGGGGAAAATCAAAGATTAGTGATGGCATCTTGGAATTCAATTCCTCTTGAAGTTCTGTACACTAGTTTGGGATGGATCGCATTTTTCTCTTGGTCTATTAGCTTTTACCCTCAAGTAATCTTGAATTTCAGACGCAAAAGGTTCCATTTTTACTTTGATTTTCTGTTTGTTTTCATCAAAGTTTGTATCTTCCTTGATTTTCCTGCTGACCCTTTTCGTTTTGTGTATTGAAACACAGTGTGGTGGGGTTGAATTTCGATTTCGTGGTGTTGAATTTGACAAAACACTCGTCTTATCTCATTTATAATGCTTCCATGTTCTTTAGTTCTGTTGTTCAGAAGCAGTACCGTGAGAAATATGGTCTTAATGAGGTTAGAAATTTTGTCTTTTGGTTGTTTTGTAGGTTATTACACTACTTTTCTTTGACTCATGAGTGGATCTAGCTTTGTGGTAGCTGTGTGCAAGTCATATCTATTGCTTTCTGCTCAAACTATCTGTATGTGGAAAAATTATTAAGATAATGAATGCCTTGATAATCTTTAGTTGATTCTGGGGTTAGGCACACTCGTTGAGTGATTGAGGCATATGAGTATATCACAGAAGGGATCTTAGTTACTAAAGCACACTGGGGATTAGTTGAGTCGGGCAGACTGATCAGACACAAAGGTGGATCTAGGAACCACTAAAAAAAGAAGAAAAAAAGGTAGTTTTAAGTGGGAATTGATCCGTATTCCCTTGGGAAATAACTTAACATTCAACTAAGTGCACCATTCAATCTTTTAGTAGCATGAGTGCCAGCAGGCACTATTTGATCAATACTATATGTACATAAAATGTCTAATCTTGTGTAGAGACCTTGGGTTCATGTGCACTGTAAATTGGATCCTAATCTGCCCCTAATCAGACACCATCATCTTCCAAAAGGGAAAAAAAAGAAGAAGTATGATAGCTGCTCTGAAAATTAAATACTTATTTTGGAAAGAAAATCAGCATCTCTTTCGTAATTAACTGGTCATAAAGTAGTTATACTATTTTTGTCTAGTCTCCTTTTCTTAAGAACTGTTAGTGTTTTATCTTGTTAACTTGGTTGATGTTATGTGTAGGAGCCCTCCATGTAGTTGAGTCACTTTCTTGCTTATTCTCTTGATTATCTTACTGCAGATGATACCTGTGGCTGCCAATGATGTTGCTTTCTCAATCCATGCTGTTCTATTGACAGCATTTACCCTGTTTCAGATTGCTATTTATGATGTAAGTGGACCATTCTTATTTTCCCTCCTTTTCAGTTCAAATTTTGTATGGATACGGAACTGGAAATGAGATGAACGTGTTCTAGTAAAGGTTGTTCCTTTTCTTTTTTCAAAATCTGGAAGGTAGTTCATGGAAACTGTATATTATAGTTGAAGCTGATTGAGACCCTGATAAATGCCTTCGTTCTCACTTTGGCGCTGATTGCTTTCTTTACAGCGTGGAAGCCAGAAGGTCTCAAGGACTTCGGTTGGAATCGTGTGTGTTGCTTGGTTAACTGTTGCAGTTTGTGTGTTTATAGCTCTCCCCAGCCATTCCTGGCTTTGGTTGATCTCCTGCTTCAAGTAAGAACCATTCCTGAAGTCTATGACTGCCCATTCTTTCTCTCCGTCTTTCTTCCAAGATAAATACTTCGCAATTAAGGCACCCATAAATTTGAGTCTTTACAAAAAGGGTAAGAAGTTTCTATAGTGATAGATGATTATCCATCAGTCGATTGTTTTGGTACTTCTGAAGTAACTCATAAGCTCGATATCTTCTTCTTCATTTTCTTTCCAAAGACCAAGTTTATATCTCTATATACATGGTGTATGACTTATTTAGACTCTCCATTAGCGTGAGTGTTCAAGTAGCTAATGTTCTGTGTTTGAATCTTGATTGCAGCACGTTACAGGTTGTCATGACAGTTATTAAGTACATTCCTCAGGTATTAACTGCATACATTCAAATTATTTGTTATCAAAGTTCTTCTGCCTTCTGATCAGTTGCGCTCTATATTTGGTTTACTCTTTTCTTTAAAATAATATAGTTGTTTGATATGTCTAAAGTCCTTTGTTTAGTTGATTCTGATTTTTAGTGCGAGTTCAATTGTACTTCCTGGATTAACTTCTTGTCTCTTTCAAATCTACAGGCTATTATGAACTTTCAGCGGAAGAGCACTATTGGATTTAGTATTGGCAACATTTTGCTGGACTTGCTTGGAGGTGTTACAAATTATGGCCAGATGGCAATGCAATCTATAGATCAGAGTGAGTTTCTATATTTCAATTATAAACTTCTTCAGATATAATCTGCAGTTTCTTGTTATATTCTCGTGAAGTCTAAGAGAAGTTGTATATGTGCTTAATATACCATTTGAACTCTTTTTCTGCAGATTCGTGGGTGAACTTTTATGGAAACATAGGCAAGACTTTATTGTCATTGGTATGAAATGATACTTTCTATCCATCTATCTGTTTGCTACATTCATCATGTCTATTGCTATTATACTTGATTTCATTGTTTGAAACTTTATGATACTTTTTCCATATAAATGACTCGAAAAATGACCCTGATCACATGTGTAGAGCATAGTGTGCTTGTGAGGGTGAAGAAGAAGCATGAGATAATAAAGAGTTACAACTTGAAAGGTTTTAAAAGCGGCAAATTACAGCTAGAAAAGGTTCAAGACCTCCTTATTTCCTATCGAATGAAAAAAAAGGTTCGAGGCCTTCTCAATATGAACTAGGGAAGTAGGGTTGGTTTGGACTGACGGATGTCTTCTAAGTTCTTTCCCATTTTTTAAAAATAACTTTGGTTCCTTAAAGTGAGGGCTAAGACACTGGCTCGTAATTAAGTTCCTCTTTCCTAATTTTAGCACTTCTATTGCTAGTATCACGAGAATAGCTCTGACTACTATTTGGTTTGGTGGATGAATGTTGCAGGCGTCG
Source organism: Solanum piurae (assembly GCA_029582685.1). Lineage (NCBI taxonomy): Eukaryota > Viridiplantae > Streptophyta > Magnoliopsida > Solanales > Solanaceae > Solanum > Solanum piurae. The sequence continues at coordinate 84,614 of JAJOOO010079579.1, forward strand.
ATATTCTTTGACATTCTCTTCATTTTGCAACATTATGTGCTCTATCCTGCTTGGAAGATTGGGACTTCTCGAGATGTTGATGTGATAGGCAAGAAGCCGTTACTCGAAACTTGTGATCACGAAAACAAGGAAGATGTATAATGCATCATTCATTGGTCTCAACTGTAAGATAGCAAATGTATATTTTGATTAGGTACACATAATATTCTATAATAGATGATCCTAAATGGAGAAATATGACAGTAAGGATTCCAACTTGCTTGGGATAGAAGCATAGATAGATATACAGTGTACACAGTTATTCTGAAGTGAAGACAGATGCATAATTATCAAAGAAAAGAAACTGTGGCTGGTAAACTTTCTATTTTATGAATTTGTAAACATGAAGAAACAATGTTGTATTGCATGCCTGGCCTTGTGTTCTTTGGCTCTTTTATGTGTTTATTATTGTTGCTGATATATGGAAGATGGATTGATTGAAGTGATGATATAATACTTGGCAAAGTAGAGAAAATATTGTGAAAATACCCGTACACAAGTATGAATAGGTCCATTGGTTCATCGAAAACACCCAGTTATGTTTCATTTATTTATTCTGTTTTTTTCCGCGGTCAATTGGAAAGAATGTTCAGATGAAATGGTAAAACACTTGTGACAGTGTGGAGTGTCATTGTTGATGAGCAAAGGCTATCCTTCATAGTTTCAGGTCTTCATTGATTTCTTGATGAATAGAATGTTTCTTTTGAGAAGCAATTTAGAAGTGAATTGATTTTTATCATCATCATCTCAATGTCAAATTTGTGTACACCTCAAACAACATACCAAAAGTATCACATAAAATGACAAGGAGTGTAGAAAAATTGAAATTAATCTTTTACAACACTCATATAACACATTCCACTAAGACTATAGATAGAATATCAAAATGCTGAAAACATTACAAGAAACACCAACAAATGTCTAAGAATTCTAATAACATCCTTTACCCCATGGTAGCAACCTTAGGCCTGACGATAAGACACTCTATGGAATCATCTAAATCTTCCAGCACCTTTGCTTGAAAAGTATCATTCTCACCATTTTTGGTAGAAAATGTAAGATAGTATGCAAAATAACGACCAACAGCTTCTCCATTCACCTTCAAAATGTTCTCGACCTCATAACTAGTGCCCTGAAAGTTGATTTTCTTAGTTATTAGTAGAAGGAAAACGACAAACTGGCAAGGTATGCGAAGTGGTATACATTAATGCTGTTGTAATGCTCAAGTGCCTTTCCAGCATAACCCTTCAACTGGTCAACATTCTCAGTAGAGTTCAAGTAGTATGGCATGGGACAAATAGTAGTCATCCAACACCCTCCAGGACAATCTGTGATATCAAATCCCTACAAATATACAACCAAACCAATAAGAGACAAATGTTGTATCCAAATATCTATGTAACAATGAAAACAATTGTAGAGCCTATATCAAGCAAGTATCCAAAAATATTGGCTTGTGGTAACACATAGCAAAGTTGTTTTGCTTTGTATATGTTACCTCTTTGAATGTAGCCAAGTAAAAGCTACAAGTAATATTCTTAATTCCTTTTTTGGTTAAGTAAATTTCATGGTCCTCTAACCCAATTTTCTTCAGTAAACAAAGACATCTCATGAAACTAACAAGCACACAGCAATAAACCCCTGGCTGATTTATGCAAAGTTAGATTAAAATTAGCTAAAGCACAAACCATATTACAGAAGTAATGCATATACACCCATACGTGGCTGAGTTATAGAATATGCAAAGAAACATTCTATTACTAAGGTCATTTACTTTTAAAAAAAAAAACATGAATTAAGCAACTCGGTCATACCCACTCTGCTTAAACTAAACTACATTTATTTTTTTCTTTCGATAAGTAAGATAGACTCAACTATATTCTATTTTCCAGTAAGTCATCTATAGTCTACATAACAAAAAGGAACACAGAATACGCTTGAAACTTCACAGCCATATATGGGAGACCTTGAATCCAAAATATCATCATAGTGATAAACTAAGTAAACAAAGACTATGTACCACACTTCATCTCATGAAATTAACAAGCACACGGCAATAAATCCCTGGCTGATTTATGCAAAGTTAAAATTAAAATTAGATAAAGCACAAACCATATTACAGAAGCTAATGTATATACACCCATACTTGGCTGAGTTATACAATATGCAAAGAAACACTCCATTACTAAGGCTCTTGTGCTTATAAAAGGAGACATGAATGCCCCCAAGGCCTAGCTCAAGTGGCAAAAGGTGGAGGATTTGTGGCTTAGGTCGCAGGCTGAACCACACCATACCATGCAAAGCGAAGCCCGGTATTTAAGTGGAGAAGGGTAGAGGGGCGGGCCCATCATCTATCGAGTTAAAAGGCTGTGATTGGTTCAAAGGGCGGGTCACAGACGGATTTCTCGGTTATCAAAAAAAAAAAGACATGAATTAAGAAACTCAATTCAGTCACACCCTCTCTGCTCAAACTCAACTTAATTTATTTTTTTCTTTCGATAAAGGTAAGATAAACTCGGCTATATTCTAAACACTAAATTAATCCTCTCTGGGTATAGAAGTTTCGTTAACTAAACTGCACTTCCATGGGGAGGAGGGAGTGTAACCCTTCCCAGATCTAATGGCTCAGAATCACAGGCAGCGAGCAATGTCACACGAGGATCTAATGGCTCAGAATCACAGGCAGCGAGCAATGTCACACGAGGATCTAATGGCTCAGAATCACAGGCAGCGAGCAATGTCACACGAGGATCTAAT
>JAJOOO010079582.1:0-60498 GCA_029582685.1 Solanum piurae
TAAAGTTTGAATTTAAATTTCAAACTTTTAAGTGTGAAATTTATACTTTTATAGTTTTAAAGTTTGAATTTTATTATTTAAATTTTCAAACTTTTAAAGTGTGAAATTTAAACTTCTATACTTTTAAAGTTTGAAAGTTTGTATTTAAAACTTTAAAAGTATAAATTTTTAACTTTAAAATTATAAAAGTTTTAATATTATTTGAGTAATGTTCCTAATTTTTTAATTATTTTTCTTTCTTTAAATATGTCCGTTGGGACCCGGTTTCCGGTCCGGTCCGATCCCGGTCCGGGACGGGTATCTTATATTTTTTCCGGAATTACCGGTTTCGATCCGTCCCGGTTCCGGTCCGTGGTGACCGGTTCCAGTCCGTCCCGGACCGGTCGTCCCGGTTCCGGTTCCGTTGCCAGACTTACTCATGATTGGCGTGAGGGTGAACAAACTCATTACTATGAAAACTTACATACCTCGAAATAACTAAGTTTTTGGCGATTTCCCCAAATTCTTGAAGAACTTCTTGAAACCTCTTCCTTTCTCCTGTTGAACTTTGCCCTAACTTTCTTGAACGTTTTATAATGAATAAAATTGACTTGATCTGATTAGACCCCTTAACTTTGGTAGGTAAAACGTGTTAGGCTAGTGGGGTAAGGAAAAGACCAAATACCCCTCCTTAAAAGGATGAATTTCCTTAACTAGATAGACTACACTCAAACAACCATATCTCCTTCATTCGAACTCATAATTTAGCAAATTCGGTGGCGTTGGAAAGAGGACTCAACGACCTCCAATTTGATACCTCATGGTCCACCTAACACATCCTATGTTGAATGTTATGGTCGTTTGAAGTTGACCCAAAACTCACAATTGAAGAGTAACTTGCACTACTCTCAATTTCGCTCTTTCTAATTTAACTCTTTTAAATTTTAGCTCTTTCTAAGATCGAGGTGTTACAATAACTTCCCCTTGGGAACAATCGTCCTCGAATGAGATCACTCTAAATAGAATTGAGGGTGGAAACATCTAAGTCCCAACTGAAACACCTAACATGCAATTCACATAACTCAACATATCAACTTAAAGAGTATAAAAGTTAATACCTTCGTTTGGAATTTCTCCGGAAGCAAATAGATGTGGGTATCTCTTTTTCATATCCTCTTCGACCTCCCAAGTGGCTTTTGCAACAAATTGATTTCTCCATAAGACCTTGACTAATACAACCTCATTGGTTCTCAACTTGTGAACCTGACGATCAAGAATATGAACGAGTATCTCCTCATAAGATAGGTTGTCTTTAATACCAATATTTTCAGTAGATACGATAAGTGAAGGATTGACCATACACTTCTTCAATATAGAAATATTGAATACCGGATGTATTGCTGCCAACTCTGACGGTAACTCTAACTCATAAGCTACATTGTTAATTCTCTTGGATATCCAGTAAGGACCTATATATCGGGGACTAAGCTTCCCCTTTTTACCAAATCTCATAACACCTTTCATGGGTGAAATCTTCAAGTAAATCCAATCATCCACCTCAAATTCCAAGTCTCTTCTCCTAACATCTGTATTGGATTTCTGACGACTTTGCGTTGTGTTTAACCTTTCTTGAATGATCTTCACTTTTTCCATAGCTTGATGAACCAAGTCTGGTCCTATCAACCCAGCTTCACCAACCTCAAACCATACAAGTCTGATTGATGAATATTGAGTTTATTGTTGAGGATATGTAATTATTAGAGTGTTGTTGTTGAGCTGTGTGCTATGTAAATTGTGAACTGTTAGGTTGAGCTGGTTTTATGCAGGTTGTAGTTGTGGAGGTTTGGTTGGGTTGGTAGGAGTACCCGTATTCTATTCCCTTAGCTTGTGTTTAGAAGTTTACTTGCTGAGTATCGTGTGGTTTGACAATCACCCCTTACTTCTACATTTTTGTAGGTTACGAGCCCAGATCTTCGTGATACTTTCTATTCTCTTCTTTTTCGAGGCTTCCTATTGAGATTTGTGAGGTAGTTGTTTGTCATCTCAGCGGACCTTCTTACTCCTATTTATGATCTTGTTCTATTTTAGAGACAACATCATTTGAGACTTATGTTTTCTTTCAATTCTAGTGTAATACATTAGAGGCTTGTGCACGTAACAACCAGATTTTGGGGGTATATTTAAGTCAATTATGAATTTCCGCATTATATTAAAGTATTAGACTTTTATTCATAGTTTATATCCGCACTTTATAGTAATAGTTGATTTTTAGGCTGACTTATCTTGGTGGGATAAGACGAGTGTCATGACATCTATTTTTGGATCGTAACGATGTCTCTCCGGCGTGAAAATGCACATGAATTGAAAATATTTATGTGTCTAAGAAAATAGCAGTATTTTTCATTTATCATTTCTCAATAAAATGTAAGATATACATGCTCCAATGTCTTGCGTAAGAAAGAAAAAGGGCATGGAAAAGTGTAAATATTGAATTGGCATTTGAAGGCGGAAAAATTGGGCACGTGCTCTGCACGAGCAATCCATACCTAGTGATTACTATAAATGTAAATAGAACCAATTAAGGTGCAAAAGATTAAAATATACTGTATGATTTTATATAATGTACACATATGTGTGTGTATAATTATAACTTTTAAATATATAATTATACTGTTGGTTTGGTTTAATTTTTTTTAGTTATTTAAAAAAAATAAAAAAATCAAATCAAATTATGTTGTATCAGTATTTTAAAAAGCAGGGGCGTGAGGCAGGGCGTCTTAGTAAGTATAGGGCAAGGCATAAGCCTCGAGGCATGGAGTGTAAGATCTATGGATCATTAAATTTTTAATTTACTATATTGTATAATAATATAATAACATAAAATTATAAAAATACATCAATAGTTTGAAATAATTACAAACATGATTAAGAAAACTCATAGAAAATAAAACTTCTAACATGATTATACAAGTATAAATAATCTAATATCTAACTTTCTAATAATAAAAGAATCATTATTTCTAAAAATATTTTTTAATCATTCTATACAATTTACCCCCCTAAAAGAAAATAATCAATAAAATTCACTAGTATTATAATAAAATCATCACTCCATCATGAGAAAAAATAAAATTACTTTCAAATAGCTAAATAAAAACGATAAGTTTGAGACATATGACAAAATCATAATCCAATGATAAGTGAAAAAGTAAAACTTCGCTACGTATTTTTGAAGGAAATGTTACGTAATATATAATCATCTTCACAGTGTTACTAAATAGTAAAAATGAAATACTACAACTTATTATTTGAGTTACTCTCAACCATCTTATCTCTATAGATTAAAAAATTATTAAGTATCATTCATTTATTCAAGAATTATGATGGTCAACAAAGTTGACAAAAGTTTTTAACACATAATTTGTGTAAGAGCCTCGAGCATTGGGTGTTGGGCTTGCTTAGGGCATACAGTCGGATGCTTAGGGTGTGAGTCTTACTGAACTAAGCCCTACACTTGAGCCTCGGGGAGTTTTGCTAGATCCCCGCACCCAGAGCGAACCCTGAGGCGAGTCCTAACTGAGTCTTTAAAATACTGTGTTGTATTTTAAAATTTAAAATCAAAACCAGAACAAATTAAAAAATAATGTGGAATCTTAGTAGCCTACTTGCTTAATTACTTAAAATTTTCATCATATTGGTAAGAATTTGATTCTCCATTTTGTAATCTTCTCTCTCATTTTCTATACCCTAATTATTTTATTTTATTTTTTCTCTCATTTTCTCTCATTTTCTCTACCCTAATTATTTTATTTTAATTTTTAAAGTGACAAATTATTTTACTTCAAATTAATTTGATTTAGTTTTTTGATTTTGTGAGAACACCTTACCTACAACTACAAGGAAGTAGACCTTGTGCTGTACTTGGATTCCCAAGTCCTTGTGTTTGGTTTTCCCAGGTTTTACGCACGTACGTCATTAATACCAGTTTCTAACTTTGTCTTTTCTATTAAGTAAAAAAAAAGTAATAATAATTGCAAATCTTTACATATTTCTTAAACACCGTACTTAATAAAATTAACATAAATTGAAACAAAAAGAGTAATTTTTAAGGGACGTGTCAAGTCAAACATGACAAATAGAAATGAATGAGAGAGTATACTAGTATTTTAAAAAAAACTTTTTATGTTACTCTATGTCTCAATTTGTGGCACGGTTTAGATTTTGAAAGCAACTCTTTAAACATGAAATTTATAATTTTTTAAAATAAAATTTACACATTTTAAATATTATATATAATGTCATAATAATTGATAATTTAAAATATATGTAAAAAAACATATGAAAAGATCATAGTAAAAGAAAACTCGTTTTGATTTTCAAAAATAAAAAAATGTCATATAAATTAACAAAATGAGTATCAAGTTATTTTAACATGTTAGAGAAAGTATTTCTCTATTTTACCAGTTTTATTTTCTATGAATAATACATATATATCTTTTAATTATATGATAATTATTGTCAAACTCTTTTACGTACTTGTAATAACCTATATAAAAGTTAAACTCAGACATAAAATTATATTTTCTTCGGTCGAAAATAAATGAATTTGTGATATATTTTTTTATGATTCAAAATGAATAATATTTTTGAAAATCTTTAATGAGTTTTTCAAAACTATTTCTAACAGAAGAGTTTGAAAAAAAAATACTAACAAATTACTCATTAATTAATATTGTTTGCAACAAATTTTAAAGTGATAAAAAAATAAATGACAATCACAATAAAATAAGAAGAAACATAATTTTATTGATAAAGATTGCGGGTACAATTCTGTTCCTCCCTTGATTCTATTCTCCCAAGATTTATCCATGACTCGAGGGACATTAGTGGCGTATTTCTCGAACTATGATGATTTAGATTTGACCTCTATATGAATATTGCGAAAATATTCGAGATCTTGATCTCTTTATGGAATTTTCGAGATGTCTTTTACGAGAGGCATGAACTAGAGTTTAGGATTGAGTAGTCTCCAAAAATTCTAATTGAAACTGAACACACCTTCTAAAATCCCAATTCAAATTGAATACGTCTTATAGAATCTAACAAAATTTCAATATCTACAAATATTATTACTATTATTTAGTAATTTTTTAAAGTGATATGCCACAGTCGAAAAATATATTTATTTTTGTTACTTCCTCGTACTATATAGTATGTTAATCTGAACCACAGTACATAGTAAAGTCTGACCAGCTGAGCTTAATATGATGTATTACCAAAAGAACTTTGGGAAACATCGAAAACATACGTCAAAAACCCCACTTTTAATGTAATTATTGAGCCATGGTTAAGAGTGAAGGGAATATTTTTAAAGTTAAGTTGTTTGAAATAAGTCATTAAAATTCGTATAATTATAAATTATCTCCTCAAGGTAAAATAGAAAATTTATCAAATTGTATATATATTTGGGTATTTTTTCTGTTCCAATTTATGTAGCACCCATTTTACTTAGCTAGCATATGACTACAAATTTTTAAGTATTTTGGTAAGTCATATTTGAGTGAGTTTTAACTTTTAAGTGAAGTTTCACTATATGTTTGATCACAAATTTTGAAAAAAATATTTGACTTTTTTCAAAAATATAATATATACGATCATAAGTTTTAAAAATTATTAAAATTATTCATAAATTTGTCTTATCATTTTATAATGAACATGTTTCATTTAAAATAACTGTACAATATAATTGATGACAATCAACAGTAACAAAAACAATAATATGGGCAAGAGCAATACAATAATCGATATCACATACTCAATATGTGTCACAGACTGATTTAGGATAAATTATAACCCACTAAAAATAAGTTGTTCTTTTTAATAAAGTTGGTTATAAATAAATATTATTTGGGATTAATAGATGATGGATGTTTTTATAAAATACAAAAGTTTGGGGTAACTTTTAAATTTTTAAAAATTCTCAAATATTAGAATTTGGTGCAAATTCTAGTTTTTTCGAGAACTTGAAAACATGAGATATGACCAAACATTAGTTCCCAAGTTTTTTTCAAGTTTTGTTTCCAAATATATTTGTAATCAAACGGCACCTTAGTCTATTTAAAAAAATAATCACATTTTCTTAATTAAAACAATTCAAGTTAAATAGTATCACATAAATTAAAACAAAGAAATATTAAATATAAAAAAGTATTAAATTCTTTTTGATATTGACTATGTATACAGTAGAAGTATATCTATCATTCTATTTAGAGTTAAGGTTGAAAAAAAAAAACTTTAATTTATTGAATTTTATATTCGAATTATTGAACGTGTGAGTTTTCTACCTAAACGATCACTCAACGATTATGAAAACAAATATACTTAAATGTTGACTAGATCAAATATTTGTCTAGAAATGCTTCTAGATATGTTTGTCCATTTCGCCTACCTGACATATATAACAACTCTAATTGCTGACATATAATTTTCTAATATATTTTTACTTGACTTCTTCAAAAATCTAAATTATCTTTTTCAATTAAGCGATATCGATATCACAATAGAGACGAGACTACAACTAAAAAAGTAGAGATCGAAGAATACGATGGATGTCATAATTGAATATTAAAGAAAAAATAGAACAAAGTATATTCTTTACTCTTTTAAATCTTTATTAGAGTAGTGCGTCTGTTTTCAGCTTTATTACGTATAGTTGATCAACATCTTCCTCCTTTCATTCTCCAGCTGATAGCTTAGGGAAGAAGCACTGCTAATTTACTTACACATGAATTATCATCATCATTATAAAACCTCTGAAAAACAATGACATCATTTTTATTATTAATAAAATAATTAATAGCCATAAAAATGCTTAAGATTTATTTCAAATTTAACTCTTTTTTCTTAAATTTTATATTAAATCAAATTGACCTCATGTAAATTAAGACAAAAGAAATATATGGTAAGAATACGTTCACTCATTAAAGAACGAGATTGTACTTGGATTGAAGTTATGAAAGTATTTAGCCATAATATTTAAATACATATTTCACTTTTTTAAAAATAAAAATAAAACATAATTTATATTCAATAGCTCTGAAAACTATTAAAAATATGTAACTTCACCAAACTAACATATTTTCTCCGTCCACTTTTAATTGTTATTATGTACTTTTCGAAAGTCAATTTGACTATTTTTCAAAGTTAAATCAGATTACATCAATTCAATATTTTAAACAAAAAATTTAGATATTCAAAAACTATACCAAAAGTACTATAAATTGCAATTTTTTGTATATCAATATGATGAAAAAATACATTGTAAAATGTTAGTTAAAGTTCTAATTGTTTGACTCAAAAAAAGAAATCATGAAAATTAAAAGTGGACAGAGGGAGTACTTGTTAATCCCAAATTCATTACTCCATCTGTTTCATTTTAGTTGTCCTGTTGCATTTTTCGAGAGTTAATTTGACTAATTTCAAAGCTAAATTAGCTTACCTTAATTTGATATTTTAAAAATAAATTTTAGATATTCAAAACTATACGGAAAATACTATAAATTTCAACTTTTTTCATATCAATATGATGAAAAAATGCATCTTAAAATGTTAGTCAAAATTTATATTGTTTGACTCTTAAAAAGAAACTATAACAACTAAAAAGGAACGGTGAGTATCATTATACATCACAAATCATAATCTTATATAGAGATAAGCTTGACACAATATTATTATTTTTATAATGAACTAAACAACACATTATCTTAAAATCATTACACGATAATTTAATAAAAATTGCTAATAGTAGTGAGCATTATAATTTGTCAAATTACGATTAGTTACAAAGATTTCACATAAAATAAATAAATAATAACAACAGTGGGAGATGAGAGACGTCATTTATTTACGAGGATTTACAAATCTAAAGAAAAATTATACATTACTAGTAAATATTATTCAATGTAGGAGATGAAATGGTTTACAGATCTAAAGAAAAAAATTACACATTACGAATAAATATTATTCAACTTAGGAGATAAAACACCTAATTTATTGGTAATGGTTTACAAAATCTAAAGAAAACTTTATATAAATCAAGCAAAACAAATATGAAGCTGTAAATTCTTATACAAACAAATAAAGTCAAACAATTTTGAAGTGAATTCATACAAATTAATTAAAACAAATCTGAAATAATAGATAATGCTTTCTTTTATATATAAATAAATAAATAATAAAATATGTTACAATTGGAGCAAGTTCTGAAATTAAAAAGAAAATAAGTTATACTTTTTTTCCCAAAAATAGATTTGAAGCAGATTTTGGAATTGGAAAATTAATCTCACAAAAACTAGATGATTTTATAGACATACATATATTTATCAAACAAAAATTGAAAAAATATTTCCAAAATCTTAGATCTAAGGGAAGAAAGAAAAGAAACATTAGCTTACTTTGAAGTCCCATGGTTTTCAGCAATTATGAAATCCTGTGAGAAGAAAAAAACAAACAAATTATTTATAAAATAAACATTATAAAAAAAAATTCATGATAATAATTAATTAGTACCTAAAAAGGGAATTAACATTTTGTAATATGTTAAATTATACCGATCCGTGTAAGAAAGAAAATGTTCAAAGTGTCTGGGTATATAACTTAAATTCTAAAATGATAGTATATACCTTGTGATAAGGAAGAGCCACCATAGTAGGTACCTGACTCTATTGGAGCATAAAGATTAGGGTTAAAACCCAAGATTAAAGAAGGCTTGATCTTAATTTTAGTAACTCCAGATCCCTCAATTATTTCTTTGTTTGCTTGTAATTTGTTGTTGAAAAATTGTTGTTCCATTTCCCTAATATCTTTCTTTCCAAAAAAAATAGTTGATTTGTGGCTAGTTTCAATTTTGCTCCACATTTTCTTGATTGTTCTTTCCCTTGCTCTTGCTCTTGCCTTTGCCCTTGACTCTTTTAGTGTTACTTCTTTTGCTCTTTTGGGATTTCTTTCTAAACCCTCGTTGTTGATTGCTCCTACATAAATATAATAGAATAGAAATAATGTCAGTAGAACGGACCGCACAAAAAACATCTTAGTTTCTAATTGCTTAAAGGAAGATAAAAAAAATGTTGGGTACCTGGAAACAAAATTAAATTATATATGTAGTTAGTTCTCAAGCAATTTCTTCAGATCTTATAATACTACCTTAGAGAGCTTGGTTTTGGAACATACTATCGCATAATTATGTGCCTTATTTCGAGTTTTAGTTCAAGACAGGGCAAGAGTTCCTTAGAGAAAAACCTAACAAGGCTCATTTTCATACTTGCTTAGAGAGTGCAAGGATTAAACCTGAAATTTTCGGGTGATGAGTCTGATGAGTTGACCAATTAGTGAGCTCCTCAAGGGCTACTTGGGAGTGTGTAAATAGCCAATCAATGGTTTTGCTTGGTTTGTCAAAACCTAGAAGTTCTTGAAGATCAAAGAACTTTCGAGCCATGGCAATGGAGAGTCTTATCCTTCGATCTCTTGGACCTTGAGCCGTCAAAATCTTACTACATGACCTCTCCCTTTTCTTCGGTTTCTTCTTCATGGGAAACGACCTTAAGGAATTATCACAATGATCTTCATTGTTCTTTGCCAAGTAATGATGACTAGAAAATTGATTTTGGTAATATTGATGAAGGAGAATTTGGTTGCCATTGAGACCAAGAAAAGGAGAAGAGGTGTGAAAGGATGAGGAAATGTACTGAGGAAGAGGGTTATCATGAGTACTACTATTACTGGCTGAGAACATTTTGGTCAAAGGAAATTAATTAGGGTTGTGGAATTTGGACTAAAATATTGAAGAAACAAAAAAAGAAGAAGCTCCATGCATTAGAGTATTTTGGCTTTTACAAACAAAGGAAGGATCTTGATGGAGCTTTTTTTTTTCTTTTCTTTTTGGGGCTAGATTGCCAAACTTAGAATGTGTTCTAAAGAGAGCAAGAGGGGGCTTTTAAAATCACTTGGAGAGACAACTATACCCCAATCACAAGCAAATTATTAGAACCGCGTCTGAATTGAACCCTCACCGACAAGGTGATCGATCAATATTCAGAGATATATAGTCAACCAACTGAATTACTAAGATTCCCCACAATTAAGTTACTATTCCACTTTATAAGTAAATCTTAATTGAAGATCACAAAACATACATCAAGAATAATACTCCCTCCGTCCTAATTTAAATGTCTTCGTTGGACTGGACACAAAATTTCCACTCTTTTTAAGACAGATAAAAAAAGAAAGTACAACACTTAACTTGGGATGAAGAAGTAACAATATTTGACCCTTAATAATAATTTACCTTGCATTTAATCAATCATGAATAGACTAAAAGACTTCTAACATATATTAGACACACGAATATTGAATAGGACTACACTCAATCCTAATTCATTGAGTATCTATTGTAGTACTTCTCCCTTTTTAGTTTTTATCCTTGAAGAATTGATATATACTAAACGTAATTGTACTGATGATCATTTCAAACTTTTATACCCTTATTAAGAATGAAAGTGATAGAAATAATTATTGGATCTATGTATATTAACAAAGGCACACGTTTATGGACAAATAGAAGAGTAGATTCAATAGGTATATATGAAAGAGACTCCAAATATAGCATAGTAAATTATAGAAGCTAGGGCTGGCATTGGTTAACCCCGTGAGCTTTATGTTTGGACAGTAATTGAACAAATACATGTACTTTTTTTTCTTTTTTTTTTTAATCAAACATCCATCATGTTGAGACAGGTACATGTACTTTTCACTTGTGTTCACAAAAAGTCAAGACAACCTAATTTATGTTTCTTCTGATTGGGACCTCAAATTACTACTATTATGCTTCTATAACCCTAGCTAATGACTAATGTTCCTATGATCTATAAAAGCAAACCCTAAAATGTTTACTCTTACCTATTTCTTTTGTTATATTTAGGATTTATCTTCAATAAAATAATCACTACATGCATGATGATGGAATTTTATTATTACCTTTGTTTCAAAATGAATGACCTAAATTAATTTGACACGGATTTTAAGAAAATAAAGAAGAATTTTAAATCTTGTGGCCCTAAATTAAAGTTATGTAAAATGTATCAAAATGTCTTTTAATCTCGTGGTCTTACACATGTCACGTGAAAAACTGAAATTTAAGTGTTGACAACAAAGGAAATGGGTCATTCTTTTTTAAATAGCCTAAAAAAAAGTATGTCATTTTTTTAAACGTAAGGAGTAAAAGATTAAAGTGTCCTTTTGACCAAGTTTCAAGTTAATTGCTTAGATGGTCACTTAATTAATAATTATCATTATCTCATAAAGTCACTTTCTTTGTTAAAAAAATTAGAATCAAGAAAAAATGTTACTCTTGGAGATAATAACTATTAGTTGGGTGACCATTTGAGAAACCAACCCACCAAGTTTCTGAACTTGTTTATTTTGAGAATCAATTTTGTCAAAATAGTTTTCTGGGCAAGTACATTTGAAGAAAAACAATTTGTCTTTGGCTAGTCCATTAGAAAAGTATTTTTAAACCAAATTATGTTTGACCAATTTTTACAAAAAATATTTTTGGATGCCAAATTACGAAAAAGAATAATACTACCGTTCATTTTGCGTAAAATATATTTAAATAGATAAAAGATTTTAAATATTTTTGGTGAAAAACTTTATTTAAATTATTTTTTATCTTCAAATTTAAAACATAAAACAAAGAGATATTATGGTTATTAATCCATACATATAATTAAAGAAAAGAAGAAAAGACGAGGAGAATATATGTGGAAAATTAATGTGAGATAGTTTGATAAATATAATTTTTTTTGTAAGAATATTTTTATCTTGAAAATTTTACTTTCTTAAGCTTCTGCTTTTGGGAAGAAATATAAATTTGTAGCTTTTGAAAAATTTGTTTTGGTAATATAATGCTCAAAAACACTTATTATGAATATTGGCCAATCATCTCAAATTTTACCCGTATATATGGTTTGTGCTTTGTATATTTGTGGGTTTTTGGACTTGGGTAGATTTGATCATAGCAGATATGTTAGACTTTGATGTGATCTTAGGCATGACTTGATTGTCCCCTTATTTTGTCATGCTAAACAGTAATATTAAGATAGTGATTCTAAGATCTCGGATAGAGAAAGATTAGAGTGGAAATGGGTGTACAAACCCAAGCCAATAAATATCATATCCTTCCTTCAGGCGAGTATTCCAGGGTTGTTTTGGCCTATTTGGCTCATCTTCGGGATGTCACTGCAGAATCCCCTTCCATTGAGTCTATTTGTGTGGTTTCCTACAAATGTATCTAGTATGCCCCCGATAGGGATATTGACTTTTATATTGATTTGAAGCCAAACACTTGCCTAATTTCTATTCCTCCTTATCGCATGTGTCACGCCCAAAGTACACCCTAGACGTGATATGACATATAGGACCCCGAGAGGCCCTACACAAGCCACTTAACATACATCATACAATATAACAGAGGTAAAAAGTTTAAAAGTAGCATTTCATATAAAAGAGTTTGACACAAAATAACGGAAGTCTAACATAAGTCTCAAAGCCATCTATTACATCAAAAAAGTGATTGGAACGTAACCCATACATCACATACAATATCCAAAAGGAAAAGATATGAAAGCAATAAAAGCGTCTCGGTCCTCGGAACATGAGGACTCACCAATCTTCAATATCTATATGAGATCACTAGCCACGAGTATGGGAGGTAGGAGCGTCAGACCATACATTAGTGAAACAATGTAGGCAAAAGTATATGTTAGTACACGGAATGTATCAAGTATGATAGCAATGCATAAGAGTTATCAAGTCATGCTAAAAGGGACTTTACATGACATGCAATGACAAAACTAAAGCATAAGATAACATGTTAGAAAACATAAGTCATAACCATGGTCAATGCAAGGTAAACATCTTTAAAATACATTTGAGATACTTTTAGAAAGTAACCTTAGTTCATTTTTTGTGGGATATTAACTTTTAACCGACATAGGCCATGTGAGCTATAACATGAAATCCGGTGTCTATGCCACACCAAAAAGAGATGTCCTTACTTTCCAAGGTAAGAACCATAAACTTCTAGATTGGGTGGATCCACTAGTTAATGTCTATCTAAGACAAACCTATGGGGGCACATAGTTATGGGACATGGGTAATCACCACTTATCCACTCGGTGCTAAGCATAAGTCCCACGAGATAGTCATTAATCTTAACTTGTCTTATCATTAGAGGACATGAGTAATAGTCGCTTGTCTTATCATTATGGAAGGGCACATCAAGTAGTCAATCCAAGCTAGATTTCATTAGAATAGCTCCTTAATCTTGATTCAACTTAGCTGAGGAAACCTTTCAATCTTATGAATCCTTTATGTGAGAAAATTCTTTCACAATCATGTTTTTGAGTAGTATGTGAGAAATCATTTCACAATAACAACAAAAACATCGATGATTTACTCTTAAAGCAACCTTAAATTACTTTCATCAATTTCGTAAAGAAATATGCATATCTTCATAAATTCATCTTTCATAGTTCAAAAGCTTCATCATATGATCAAAATCTAGAAATCATGGAACATGCATGGATTCAAGTGAATTCAACTTAAAAACATGTAATTATCTCAATTCATGCATAAAAAGACATCAAACAATCAATTAGATCATAATTGAAAAAGAACCCATGAGATTAAATAAAATCCTAACTTCAATTGAAGATTGTAACTTGTAAAATTGGAGAATTTAGGAGCCCTATGGAGAAAAGGACCCCATAGGTGAATACTATCATACATTGATGCCAAAAGGTCATAATTAATGGTGAATTTGGAGACTTAATCCTGAAACCCTAGCCTTCTTCTTCAAGATTTAGAGAGAGAAATATTGGGGAAGAACTTTGATCAACTTTGAGAATTTACGAGAATGAGTTCAATTGGATAATTTAGGGGTTAAAAACATTTATACAGGGCCTATGATAGAAGGTAAAACGATATAGTATTGGGTTAAAATAATTAGAAAAAGACCAAAAGTCCCTTAAAATTAATTGTCGAGCCCACCGACGGATAGGGGTGTGCATCGGTCGGTTCGATTCGGTTTATCATTTTTTGGTTTTTAAATACGTTAAATCAATAACCAAATCAATAATATATTTTTTATTGGTTTTGGTTCTTAACGGTTCGGTTTCCAGTTTAACCAATAAGAAAATACTTATAAAATAAATATATGACTTTCTAATAAATTTGACGCGACAATAGAATAATGTAACTTTGCAAATGCTCATAAAATAGAAACAATAATAACAAACATGAAAAAAAACTATACAAGTATAACACATAAATTTAGAGGAATAGAGTTCTTACTTTAGATTTTGACGTTTTGTATAATGTAAAGTTGTGAACTCAAAGTTATTGTGAAGTGTGAATTAAAGGCTAAAGAACAAAGACAATAACTAGTAATGTATTGCGATTAATATATAATATTTATGTACAAGTAAAAGTAGTAAATTACTAGTATTAATGGGTTATCGGTTTACCCAATAACACAATATTAAAAACCAATACCCAACCGATAACCCGATAATTTTTTTAATAAAACCATTAAAAAACAGTTAACCCAATAACAATAAACCAATAACACATTTTTCGGTTCAGTTTATCGGTCGATTCAATTTTTGCACACCCCTACCAACGGATCAGACCTACGATCTGTAGGTCCTACTAATCATCCTGGTCGACCGTAGGTGGGGTTCAAGGACTTGAATTTGGACCTTCAAACTACGAGACCCATGTACGGTTCATAGGTCCACTTACGGACCGTGCATACCAACCGTAAATCCCAATTTTGACCCTCAAAATATTACTAAGTATGAGACTCACCTACGAGACATATTTACGATTCGTACATTGAATGATGAGCCATCCTGGTGAACCATAAAAAGATTACTAGAACTTGACTTTTGAAATTTATTCACCCCTCCACTTACGGTTCCCACCTACTGCCCGTAAGAGGACCTACAGTCCGTCGGTGGGGTCCATAGACACAGATACCAGCTAAGAAAGTTTTCCACTTTTCCATCCATTCAAATATGAGGTGTTATATTATCTCCCCCTTGGAAACATTTTTCCTCGAATAGAATTCAAGACATCCTAGGAAGCATAGGAAAAAATCTGCATTCCAACATGAATGCATTCACAGAAATGTACATATTCGAGGAGAAAAAATTGACTCTAAGCTAAAGCATATTGAAAACATCATTTCATAAGGAATATATGCAACTCATACTCAAATGCACATAAACATGGCGAAATCAATCAAGTTACCTCATTTTATCAAAAATCAAATTTTCATGAGCATGCATGCATAATGAAATATGCGAATGACTAAGTCATAATGATGGACCATGAGGAACTGAATACCTTAAGCTAGAGTAGGGTCAGAGGGAAAGAGATGAGGATAACGAAACTTCATATCGGCCTCAGCCTCCCAAGTAGCACCATCAACTAACTGATTCCGTCTATGAGAAATAAGTTAACTATGAGAATAAAAGATGATGAATATGAATGATGACCCCAAAGAGCCTTCACAGAAGCGACTTCTTTGTTTCTCAACTTCCGAACTTGCCGGTCCAAAATCTCAACCGAAACTTCTTCGTAAGAAAGATTCTCCTTAACTCCAAAACCTTCTAAGGGAACAATGGATGTCAAATCTCCCACACATTTTTTCAACAAGGAGACATGAAAAATCGGATGCACCTATGCCAAATCATTAGGCAAATCAATCTCATAAGCAACTTTACAAATACGCCTCAAAATCTTATATGGGCCCACATAATGGGGACTAAGCTTCCCTTTCTTTTCAAACCTCATCACACCCTTCATGGGTGAAAATTTCAAGTAGACCAAATCATGAACATCAAACTCAAGGTCTCTCCTTCTAACATCGGCATAGGACTTTTGTCGACTTTGAGGTGTTTCCAACTTTTCTCTAATAAGCTGAACTTTCTCCATTTCCTGATGTACCAACTCGGGACCTATCAAGGCAACTTCACCAACTTCACCAACCTATATGAGATCTACACCTTCTACCATAACGAGCCTCAAATGGAGCCATACTAATGCTGGAATGATAGTTATTATTGTAAGCAACTCAATCAAAGGTAAGTGAACATCCCAATAACCCTTGAAGTCAATCACACATGCTCTCTACATATCTTCCAAAGTTTGGATAGTACGCTCCTCTTGCCTATCGGTTGGTGGATGAAAGGTCGTACTAAGCTTCACGCGAGTACCAAGATCATTTTGAAAAGATTTCCAAAACTGAGAAGTGAATTGGGTACCACAATCAGAGATAGTGGATAAGTTCACTCCATGCAACCTAACCATTTCCGTCAAATACAACTTAGCATAGTCCTGAGCCGACTAAGAAACCTTGAGGGGAATGGAATGAGTCGATTTCATCATTCGATCCACAATAACCCAAATCGATTCATGTTATCGCCGGGTGCGGGGTAACCCAACAATAAAGTCCATATTCAAATTTTCCCACTTCCAAGTAGGAATACTAATATCTTGGGACAAACCTCCTGCCTTTTGATGTTCAACTTTGACTTGTTGAAAATTTGGACACTTGGCCATAATTTCTGCAATATCCTTCTTCATCCCATTCCACCAATAGACTTCCCGCAAGTCACAGTACATCTTGGTGGCTCCCGGGTGAATGGAATATCGAGAACTATGGGCTTCTGATAGAATCTTCTCCTTCAAATCATCAATAAAAGGAACACATAAACGACCTTGATAGCGAAGCACACCATCTCCCCCTCGAGAGAAAGCCTCAACAGACTTCTTAAGCACCACTTCCTTCAATTCAACCAAAGTCGGATCAAGACCTTGCTTGGATTTGAAATCTGACATAAAAGATGATTCTAAACCATTATGTACCATAACACCGCCTTTGGTAGATCGAGTCAACCAACCGAACACCCAATCGGGCTAATCTATGAATATCTCTAACCAATTCCTTCTTACCATCCTCAATATGAGCAACAATACCCATTGATAACCGACTAAGAGCATCCACCACCACATTCACATTGTCGGGGTGATAGAGAACACTCATTTCATAATCCTTTAGCAACTCAAGCCACATCCTTCGGCGAAGATTCAGATCTTTGTGCTTAAACACATATTGCAAAGTTTTATGGTTTGTAAATACATCAACATGTACACCATATAAGTAATACCTCCAAATCTTTAAGGCAAACACAACCGCCGCTAGTTCCAAATCATGGGTAGGATAGTTCTTTTTATCAATCTTAAGTTGTCGTGAAGCATAAGCAATAACCTTCATATTTTACATAAGAACACACCCTAGTCTGACTCGTGAAGCATCACAATAAACAACAAGTCTATCGGATCCTTCCGGTAAAGTCAACACGGAGCAGAGGTGAGTCTATCTTTCAATTCTTGAAAAATCTTTTCACACACTTCTCACCATACAAACTTAACCTTCTTTTGGGACAATCCTGTCAGTGGAGAGACAATCGAAGAAAACCCTTCAACAAACCTTCTATAGTAACCGACCAAACTTAAGAAACTTCTACTATCCGAAGGGGATAGAGGTCTAGGCCAACTCTTCACCCATCCGTCTTCTTAGGATCTACCTCAATACCCTTACTAGAAATAATGTGACCAAGAAAATCTATAGATCTTAACCAAAATTCACATTTGCTAAATTTTGCAAAGAGTTGTTGGTCCTTGAGAACATGCAATCAATCCTCAAATGATCGGTATGCTCATCCTCACTCTTTGAGTAAATCAATATATCATCGATAAACACAATCACAAACATATCAAGGTATTGTCTAAACACCCTATTCATCAAATCCATAAATGCGGCTGGGGAATCAGTCAAGTCAAAAGACATTACCCAAAATTCACAATGACCATATCGAGTTCAAAAAGTCATCTTTGGAATGTCATATTCCTTCGCCCTCAATTAGTGGTGATCTGACCGGGGGTCAATCTTAGAGAAGTAACTTTCCCCTTGAAGATGATCAAACAAATCATCTATCCTTGGAAGAGGATATTTGTTCTTAACGGTAACCTTGTTTAATTGCTGATAGTCAATACACATACGGAGTGAACCATCTTTATTTCAAACAAACAAAACTAGAGCACCCCCATAGAGAGTAGGGCTGGGAATTCGGTATTTTGGTTTGATTTCATTTTTATTTTATTTTTGGTTCTTGTACAACGTGTACCGAACACCAAACCAAAATAATTTTGTTTGGTTTATGTTATTTCGGTTCGGTTTTTGTTAGTTTGGTTTTTTGTTATGGGCCTGCTTAGTGGGTTTTTTAAAATTTTGTAATTTATTTATTTATTTTATTTATATTTATTTCTATTTGCTTATTTTACTTTGTTTTTTAAATTATTGTATGATTCAAAGTACTAAACTGTCGTTATCATTGAAATTTGCCCTTGTTAATAATACAATACTTGACGGTGGTCGTCGGTTAGTTGCGGAAAGTTGAAAGTGGTCGGCTCACGGCTAGCGCCTGGCTGTGTGGAAAGGTCGGCTGGTCGCTGTTGTGATGCGTACTACTGCTTGCTGGTCGACGCCGGTCGTTGTTGTGTTGCGGCTGCCTGCTGGTCGACTGGTGGCTACTGTGTGTTGCTGCTGGTCGACGCCGATCGCTGGAATTGGGAACGGTGGCTGCTGTTGTAGACGTGGGAACGACGGAACGTGATCTGTATTCTGTAAAGTGGAAAAGTAAGAAAAGAAAAGTTTGAAAAGACAAACTTGTGACCTACTTTTGCTTTTAATTTTAAATTATAATATTTATTATTTAATATTAATAATTAATATAATATTAATATATATTATAATATAATATATTTCGGTAAACCAAAATACCGAATAACACAAAAATTACATACCAAAAATCGAACTGAAATACCAAAAATAAAGAACATATACCAAAAACCGAACCGTAAACCGAAATACCAAAATAATTCGGTTCGGTTCGATTTTTCGGTGTTTATGCCCAGCCCTAATAGAGAGATACTCGGTTCGATGAAACCCTTTTCCAACAAATCTTTCAATTTCTCCTTTAACTCCTTGAGTTCTGGGGCCATACGATAAAGAGGAACATAGATAGGTTACATATCTAGGAGAATTAAGGTCAATACTGAAGTCTATTTCCCTTTCAAGAGGAACACCGGGTAAATTATCGGGAAACACTTTCAGAAACCCATTAACAATGGGGACTGACTCAAGAGTTGGGGTTTTGAAATCCATATCCCTTACCCGAACAAAATGATATATGCAACCCTTAGAAATCATTTTTCTAGGTTTGAGACAAGAAAAAAACTAACTCTTAGGCATGGAATTTTCATTTGGAAACTGAAACTTGACTACTCGGGTTCTACAATCAATAGAAGCATACCATGAATGCAGCCAATCCATACCAAGAATAACATCGAAATCTAACATATCAAGATCTACAAGATCAACATGAGTGACTCTATGGGATAAGGAGACAAGGCATTTTCTATAGAGACTCTTAGCCACAATAGATTTACCAATAGGAGTAGAGACACAAAAAGGGTCTAACAACACATCCAAAAGAATATCAAACCTCATAGCCACATATGGCGTCACAAAAGAAAAGGTAGCACCGGGATCAAGAAAATCATAAATATCAAGATGGAAGACTTTCAACATACCAGTAACCATATCGGGAGAACTTTCTTGCTCATGGCGAGTCTGGAGTGCATAAAATCCATTTTGCTTCTGACTTCCACTAGAACCCGACGAAGGGTAAGGTTGAGCCCGACAAGGATTATCACCTTCATTCTTAGCAACTGAAGGACAATCCCTTTGTCTTATGATTCGTCTTGCCACAACCAAAGTATACATTAGAACCAACTAGACATTTACCCTCATGTCTTCCACATTTAGAACAAGTAGACAATGATGATCCACCACCATTACCTCTTTGAGGTTTAGGGTTAGACACCTTATCCTTGTTGAATTTAGGAGCCAGAGCACTGGAGGAACCTTGACCGAAAAAACTTTGTCGGAACTTAGAACGACAACATCTCTCGGACCTTGAATGTGAAAAGTCACCATCCCCGGTCTTGGCCCTCTTTGCCTCCCTAGATCTTTCTTTAAGTTTCTCCTCTTCGATTTGTTGAGAATGAACCATAAGATAAGAAATGCCCATATCATTGATAATCACGGCGGTAACACATTCCTTAACCACCATTTTAGACACTCCCAAAACAAACTTACTCATTCTTGCATTAGGATCGACAACTATAGTAGGAGCATATCGAGATAATTGTGTGAACTTCAAAGCATACTCCTTCACACTCATGTTTCCTTGACTAAGGTTGATGAATTTAAGTACCTTTGCCTCTCTCATCTCAAGGAGAAAGAACCTATCAAGGAAAGCGACCTTAAAATTTTCCCAATCGAGAGGACCCGCATTAACCGCCCTCGCCTCTTTCCATTGGTTGAGCCACACTTGAGAAACACCCTTAAGTTAATAAGTGGTCATTTCCACCTTTCTACCGGTGTAACTCTCATTATCATCAACACCTTATACACCTCATAAGTGAACTCTTGATGATCTTTCTCAACCTTGGAACCATGAAACTCCAGAGGATTCATTCTAGTGAAGTCCTCACTATAGTTTTCGTCGTGCCCAAATTTGGGTTCACGGGTACCATAGCCTCTCTATTGGCATGAGCCGTCATGGCTTGAGCCAACACTTGAAAAGCAGCCCTAAACTCTGCATTAGTCACTTGGTCGGCCAAAGAGTCGACCGGAACTTGAGGAGCTTCTCGTTCTATATTCTCTCTCGCATTCCTTCTAGCATATGCCCTTCGAGTGAACATATCATCAAAAACATCAGATAGGGATTAGGAGAGAGACATTTTAGAGTTAAACTCTAGCACACGACTTTAGAGTGATGAAATAAGTGGAATTTCCTAATTATTTTATAGCCTCAGTTCAAAAATGTGGCACACTTCACACTCATGAACAAGACTCTAATCTACGTGGCTTATGAAACTTCCCTAGGACCTTTCTAAACCTTGTGCTCTAAATATCAAGTTTGTCACGACCCAAAGTACACTCTAGACGTGACATGGCGTATAGGACCCCTGAGAGGCCCTAAACAAGCCACTTAACATACATCATACAAGATAATATAGGTAAAGAGTTTAAAAGTAGCATTTCATATAAAAGAGTTTGACAAAAAATTGTGGAAGTCTAACATAAGTCTCAAAGCCATCTATTACATCAAAAAAGTGATTAGGACATAACTCATACATCACATACAATATCCGAAAGGAAAAGACATGAAAGCAATAAAAAAGTTCCAGTCCTCGGAATATGATGACTCACCAATCTTCAATATCTATATGAGATCACTAGCCACGAGTATGGGAGGCAGGAGCGACGGACCCTACATTAGTGAAACAATGTAGGCAAGAGTATGTAAACGCACATGAAATGTACCAAGTATGATAGAAATGTATAAGAGTTATGAAATCATACTAAAAGTGACTTTACATGACATGCAATGACCAAACTAAATCATAAGATAATATGTTAGAAAACCTAAGTCATAAACATGGTCAATGCAAGCAAAACATCTTTAAAACACCTTTGAGATACTTTTAGAAAGTAACCATAGTTCATTTTTGTGGGAGATTTACCTTTAACCGATATAGACCATGTGAGCTATAACATGAAATTCGGTGTCTATCCCACACCAATAAGAGTTCCCCTTACTTGCGAAGGTAAAAACCATAAACTTCTAGCTTAGGTGGATCCACTAGCTAATGTCTATCTAAGACAAACCTATGGTGGAACATAGTTATGGGACATGGATAATCGACACTTGTCCACTCGGTGCTAAGCATAAATCCCACGGAATAGTCATTAATCTTAACTTTTCTTACCATCAGAGGACATGGGTAATCACCGCTTGTCTTATCATTATGGAAGGGCACATCATGTAGCCAATCAAGCTAGATTTCATTAGAATAGTTCATTAATCTTGATTCAACTTAGGTGAGAAAACCGTTCAACTTATGAATCCTTTAAGTGAGAAAATTCCTTCACAATCATGTTTTTGAGTAGTATGTGAGAAATCCTTTCAGAATAACAACAAAAACATTGATGCTTTACTCTCATAGCAACCTTAAATCATTTTCATCAATTTCGTAAAGAAACATGCATATCTTCATAAATTCATCTTTCATAGTTCAAAAGCTTCATCATCTGATCAAAATCTAGAAATCATGGATCATACATGGGTTCAAGTGAATTCAACTTAAAAACATATAATTATCTTAATTCATGCATAAAAAATTCATAAAACAATCAATTAGATCATAATTGAAAAAAACCCATGAGATTGAATAAAACCCTAACCTCAATTGAAGATTCTAACTTGTAAAATTAGAGTATTTAGGAACCACATGGAGGAAAGGGCTCCACAGGTGAATACTATCATACCTTGATGCCAAAAGCTTGTAATTAATGGTGAATTTGGAGACTTCATCTTGAAATCCTAGCCTTCTTCTTCAAGTTTTAGAGAGAGAAATATTGGGGAAGAACTTTGATCAACTTTGAGAATTTAGGAGAATGAGTTCAATTGGGTAATTTAGAGGTTAAAAATATTTATATAGGGGCTAGGATAGAAGGTAAAATGACGTAGTATTGGGTTAGAATAATTAGAAAAAGACCCAAAAGTCCCTTAAAATTAATTGTCGAGCCCTCACTGATGGACTAGACCTACGGTCCGTAGGTCCTACTACGGACTGTCCTGGTCGACCGTAGGTGGGGTTCAGGGACTTGAATTTGGACATTCAAACGACGAGACCCATGTACGGTCTGTAGGTCCACTTACAGACTGTGCATACCAATCGTACGTCCCAACTTTTATCCTTAAAATTTCATTAAGTGTGAGACTCACCTACGACTTACGAGACCTATATACTACTCGTACATTGAATGACGGACCGTCTTGGTGAACCGTAAAAAGGGTACTGAAACTTGGCTTTTAAAATTTATTCACCCCTTTACTTACGGTTCCCACCTACGACCCGTAAGAGGACCTACGGTTCGTCGATGGGGTCCATAGACACAGAGACTAGCTAAGAAAGTTTTGCACTTCTCTTTTTTTTTTCAAATTCAAGGTGTTACAGCATGGCTCTGACAGAGTTCAAGGAACACAAAACTTAACTTCAGGAGCTTCTTGAAGGTGTTAATTAAAGAAAGTAGAGTTAGCATAATTATTATACTTGAAACTAGAGTTAAGACTCGCAAAGCTCAAGTACTTGTAAAGAAGGTGTTCCAGCGTGGACATGGA
This sequence comes from Solanum piurae, assembly GCA_029582685.1. Taxonomy (NCBI): domain Eukaryota; kingdom Viridiplantae; phylum Streptophyta; class Magnoliopsida; order Solanales; family Solanaceae; genus Solanum; species Solanum piurae. The sequence goes on from JAJOOO010079582.1 coordinate 23,421, forward strand.
GCTGCAATTATGAAAGAGTGATAGGGGTCAAATTTGGATGGTAGGAACACTTGGTGGACTTTATCACCCTCAAGAAAACTTCTCAATTTATTCATGGCTATGTTAAGGGACTCACTTAGAACCTAAAATTCACCTTTACTGCAGTTTATGGGCTACTTACAGTGGAAGATAGAAAAAAATTATGGGTGATCTTGAATATCAATAATTGTTCCCAAAACTTCTTAGATACAACTTATTGACACCACGTGGCATTACAAAACAACATATTCCTCCACCCCCATAAATATCCCTTGATCATTACTTATTTACACCTTCTACCCCACTCCCACCTCCACACATTTAACTACCATTTTAAGGGCATTTTTTACCATGGTTAAAATAAAGGTCACTTTTCATTCAAAGGCGGCTCTTCCAATTTTTTAAAATACCTTAGTCTAACGGATATAGTTATCGAAAAAATAAGGACAAAATTGTAGCTTCACATAAAAGAATCGCGACATTCACAAGAACTCATATCTAAAATTTAAATTGTTTAGAGGAGGATTTGAGTTAATGTTTGTTGAAATCAGTCACTGAAGAGCTTCGACGCTCAAATTTTAAAATTTGATCTTCTGCAAACATGAATATTTCAAGTGAATAATATATAAATATATTTGAAATATTAAGAGGAGCTCATATCTAAATTTGAGATTGTTTAGAGAAGATTTGAGTTGGTTGAGAGTGAAAAATTTTTGGTATGGAATATATATTTTATTATATAAACAATGTATATAGATGTATATTAATCTTTGATACATAAATATAAATATCCTCTATACATGAATACACTACTTATACAATATATATATACATTATATATACATATTTGATACAATATATATACATATGACCATTTTGTTGAAAATAATTTTTATTACTTGTACATACAGATAATTAACCCATAAAACATTCGGTGAACTTTTATAATATCTTTTTATATGAAAAAAATAAAAGGGATAATAAAGGGTGGTCAATTTATACTCCATTTGTTTCAATTTATTTGATCTATTTTAATTTGGTACGAAGTTTAAGAAAAAGAAAAAATCTTTTAAATTTTATGGTATTAAATTAAAGATATGTTAAGTGTATCAAAATATATTTTAATCTTGTGCTCTCAAACATGTCAGGTTAAAAATGAAATTAAAAGAGTTGCTAAAAATGAAAAGTAGTCATTGTCGCGCCTCATTTTTCGCAAAACGGGTTGTGAAACAACTTGAAAACTCTTTTAGGATTGATTTAAAAGAGAGTCAACACTTAACGAATTAAAGGTATGTTAGGGAACCATTCTACACAGACTAATTGTCTAAAAGGTCAAACGAAACCAAGATTCGGGTAAATGTTCAAATTATCCCAAAACGAAGGTGTTAAGTACCTTTTGAGGTCCACAAATAAAGGTCCCGACTGTATCTCATATATTCATGTGGGGATTATAACGGGGAGAGAAGGAGAGAGGGCGAGAGGAGTTTGGGTTTTTGGGGAGAGAGAGAGTGGCGACCCTGATGGTGAGGAGAGGGCGCCGGCCGTTGGTTTTTATTAGCCGGAGAAAAGAGACCCAGCGGCGTCAGAAGGAGAGGGAGGGTTGGTGCATCAGATTTTTTTTAGAGAAGAGAAAGAATCAATTATATTAGAATTAGGGAGTCTTTTAGTTTAAAATAGGAAAGAGAAGCTGGAGAGATCTCGACTATTGATCAGAATTTGAAAGGCAATTATGATTTAATCATGGTGATATGAATGGCTAAGATTAAAAGAGGGGAATTGGGATTTAGGGTGAGAGAATGGTTATAATTGAAAAACAATAGCTACAATTGAAAAAGAATTGAACAAGGACGCTATAATTGAAATAAATTGGATAAAAAAGGCTACGATTTAAATAATTGAAAGGGAAGTTAAATGAATTGTTATTTAATTAATAAAATACTACACATAATAAATATTTTTTTTAAACACACTTGAATATTTTAAACATTTAAATAAAAGTAACTTAATTACTTCAAGTTAAACAATCGAAAAATATAATTTAAAAAAATGATAATAATTTGAACAATAATTACAATAATTTTTTTTATAAATTATGAATATTAAAACATATAATTATCTAGATAAAATTAATTATAATTTTGAACTCGTAAGAAGAGAAAAAGTTTTGCAATCCCTATTTAATCAAATAACAATTCAGAAAAGGTTATAGGTCGGTCAAAATTGAGTGTCAACAGTTGTCCCTTGTTTGTTTGAGAATGAAGGATGAATTATCGAGCAAACAACATAAGTTGCCGATTTTGTCCGACTAACGAAAAGATGTTAGTGGGATCAATTGAAGTGACATAGAGTTGTGGAAAAATGGTATGGCCGAGACTTTGGCTTTAAGTGACCTACATATTTCTTGTATTACGAGAATCATGCCGTGTGTAGTTCTAGATTTAGAAACGACAATATTCCTAAAAATGAAATAAAGCTACAAGATTCGAACGGAAACGATGGTAGCTTGAATAGATAAGAATAGAGCTCGAGGTGGAATAAATATCGTATGGAATGACTTAATTTATGAGAGTCAAGATCATATGAATATCAAAAAGTTGAGACGGTCTTTTTTGCGATGGATACATAGGTACCTCAATCGTATCTGAAAGAGCAATTGATCTTATCTGCAATCTGCAAATCTATAGCTTGTGATATGACTAAATAAAGTGATTAGGCTAGATATTGATTAATGGTAACATAATTTATAAGCATGATGCAATTTCCATTTAGATTATGATATTTGCCTTATGACAATGAGGATGATGTCTTAGGCTATGATGTCTAGGGTCATGATACACAAAAATTAAATCCTCCAGTCATGAAAAAGATGTCAACGAGCTACAAAAAATGATGCCCTTAGACTATGACATCTTTGGATCATGATAAACAAAAATTAAATTCTTAAGTCATGAGATGGTTTCCACTGGCCACGAAAGATTATGATTTAGACCATGATGCCTACGGAACATATATAATGAGTAAAGTGAGCATATTTGTTTCGATGTAATTCGGGTATTAAGTGATACTTGTAGCTTGATTCTATAGGAACTCCATATAGATGTATTCCTTGGGCTCAATGTGATTTTCATAACTTGATTCAACAGTAGCTCAACGCAAATGCAATTCTCGAGCTCCATATAATTCTCAGGCTCAATGTAGATGCAATCTTCTGGAACATATAATTTTTCTGATACATGCAATTTCGACCACAATGCAATCTTCGGCGTAATCCAATATCTCAGGCACAATGCAATTTTTGGGCACATGAAATATCTCGGGCACATGCAGTTCTTGGGCACAATGTAATCTTTGGGCACATGCAATGTCTCAGGCACAATGCATTTCTCGGACACATGCAATCTTTCGGCATAATGTAGTTCTCGGGTACATGCAATTCTTAGGCACATTCAATTCTCAGGCACAATACAATCTTTGGGCACATATAAATTTTTGTTTCGGGAACATGCAATTTTCGGGCACAATGATATTTTTCGGGCATAATATAATTTCTCGGGCACATACAATTTTCTGGCACAATGTAATTTTCCAGGCACATACAATTTTGGACACAATGCAATTTCTCGGGTACATGCAATATTCGTCCATAATGCAATTCTCGGGCACATGCAATCTTCAGGTACAATGCAATTTCTCGAGAACATACAAATTCTTGGGCACATGCAATTTTTCGGCACAATACAATTTCTCAGGCACATGCAATTTTCGAGCACATGTAATTTTTAGGCACAATACGATTTCTCGGGCATAATGCAATTTTTGGGCACATGTAATTTTTAGGTACAATGTAATTTCTCGGACACATGTAATTTCCCTGACACATGTAACTTCTCAGGCACAATATAATAGTTGAGAGCATAAAGCAGTTTAGACCTTCGTCCTATATAGGAAGGATAAAGTGTCATTTACTAGTGATTTGTCGGGTTCAATATAAAATAGCGTGGTCCCTCGAAATATTGAAAGGACAGAGTGTCATTTAATGGTGATTGTCGGGCTTAGTACAAAGTAGCTTGGTCCTTTGTCTTATTGGAGGGACAAAGTGTCATTTATTGGCGATTGCCAGGCTCAATATAAAGTAGTTGGTCTTTCACCAGATTGGAAGGACAAAGTGTCATTTCATGGTGATTTTTGGGTTCAATATATATCAAAAGTAGCATGACCCTCGTCCTATTGGAAGGATAGAGTGTCATTTCATAATGATTGTCGGGCTCAATATATATCAAAAGTAGCATGACCTTCGTCCTTCACTTGTTGGAAGGATGGAGTGTCACTTTTGGCGATTACTCAAACGATGTTGGAATTGCTTCCTGCATATGTACCTATCTTTTTTACATTCAAAGAAATATAGTTAGTTTATAAGAGGGGAGATTGATATGTATCCCTGTTTTGATCAACATGCTCCTTTGATGTCTACTTGAAGTTTGTCCTTCTATTCTGAATGCAATATTTTCAAAATATTTGAGGTTTCCTCAAAAATTTCTGTCCCAGTGTTAGGTCTCAAAAATTCCGCTCCAATCTCATATTCCGTAAAAGGATTATTGAGGTTCTCTCAAAATTTGTTCCAATCTTAAGACTTCCAAGGAAATAATCTTCTGATCAAATTTTCTCTCAAAAGTTATGTCCTAGTATTGCGTTTTGCAAGAAAAATGCTCTTTTGATGGAATTTTTGAGTTCCTCTTAAAAATTCAGTATTGCGAACTGCAGGAAAAAAAGCTCTTTTGATGAAATTTTGGAGATCCTTTCAAAAATTCTGCCCCAGTTGCATACTAAGAAAAAATGAGATTTTTATTAGGATAAGATCGAACTCCATAGGAGCACCTACATATTCCCTCTTAATCGGGAATCAGGTCTGACATGGTTTCTAATACAAAGTAGAAGAGCATAAATCAAGACATTAAAAAAACATTCTTTAACAATAATTGAAATGATAGATTTAGGCTAAATTTATTGTCCATCTTCTAGTATGGATATTTTTGCTTTTCAGAACTTGATGGAGCCTCAATGTAGTAAAATCATACTCAAACGACACGAGCCTTCATTGAAAATCGCCTCATTTCCAACATGTTCACTATTGGGTTCCTTCGGCACAAAGTCTTTCAAGTGTATGACTTTAGTATTAATCAATTGATAAATTTTGTCTTTCAAATCACAACATTCTTATGTGGCATGTCCTTTCATCCCTGAATGATAAGCAGAAACCTTAGAGTGTTCGAACCATCTTGCATGTGTACACATTACTATTGCGCAAAGAGGAGTAATGTGGCCAACAATCCTTAACTTTTCATAGATTAGAGTATAGGTTCGGCTAAAAGAGTGTAATGTTTTATGGGCTTTTTCTCAACATTGAATTACCTTTTGTAGTCATGTTGTTGGGTGATAGACTTGACACTGTAGATGGGTATGTAGGTTGTTGATATGGTGGAAGTGGTATTTGATATGAAGGCATTTGATATGGGGTGAGCGGTGCATGATACCAAGAAGTTTGGTATGAAGGCGTTTTATATTGAGGAGGTTGTATGGTGGGATTAGGTGAGCGTAGAGTGGGATATGCAAGTTTGGAGGAATATGTATGAGGTTGGGGTGGATGTGGGTGATTTGGAAATTGATTATTCATTGGGGGCATATGAATGAAGCTCGATTGATTTTGAGGATGAGTTGGTGGAGAATTATTTTGGAAGGTGGACTAATTTGTGATAGGTTGGTTATCCATGTTTGTCCTCAAAGGGGGATCGATAGAGAGTAACAACTTAGCCCATTCGCCCATACCAACTATCTCTTTTTTTTAATTTCCTTATTTTCTGCTCCAACCTTGAGATCAACTCATTCAAAGGATATTTTTCTTCAATAGTTTCATTCATTTATGTAATAACATTGTTATCACTCAATTTTTTTTCTCCATTGTGATTCGAGCTAGGAGGAGAAAGAAGAACGTCTTTCGATCATGTGTGATAAATCATAGTGTATAGATCAACATTTTGGGGAAGGGTATATAAAATATAAATTCAAGAGAAAACAAAGTTAGAACGTTGGATATATTGAGATAATAAGTACATTATTATGCTAAAATAAAAGCCATAAATGCAAGGACCTTAATTGAGCCAGATGTAAGCCTAGGACGACAAATTAGTGATGCATAATAGTCAATTTAAGTCGTGTTTTGCCAATTTGAAGTTCGAATCGGAAATAAATAAAAAATAAAATTTTATTTATTGAATGAAATCAAAATATTACATATAATAAGAAAACATAAATAAAAATAAACTAAGGGGAAAATGGAATAGCATGAGAAAGTAATCCTAGAATTTGAAATCTTGAAGGTAGTGATCCCAAGAGATTGGCACCATCTTCTCTCTTATATCTGGAGTGACTTCATATCCATAGTTCAATAAATTGTGTGCCCATATATTGTATCTTTCATCGGCAACCCCATAATATCCTTCTCCACTCAATTCTCTACCCCTCAGTCTCTTTCAAACATGTAGTATTCAAATGTATAGAAGGATCATCGTGCATCCAAATCTATGGTCATCACCCTCTCCCACCTTCGAAGTATGTTATAAACTTGTGGATTATTTGGTCCAAAATCATACTTAAATTGATCCATATTTGAGTGCAGTGGTATCACTTGAACATGTCCAAACAAGCGGAGTACTCGAAGAGGAACATATGGTTGAATGCCTTTGAAGCTAATAGGCTCAATGAAATAATGTTCACCACCTCTCACTATGACAGGGGTGTTGGACAACCAAAAGAGTTTCCATTGAATGCTATAGCAGTTAAGTTCCTTCAAAAATATGAGCTAATCTTTGACTCCATCAGGGGCGGTGAAATATTTCATTCTCCTTGTGTCATGACCCAACCCATCGGGCCGTGCGGGCACCCACTCTAACACCTAAGTAGGAGAACCCTCATATCCCATTATTTAAACATGGGGAAAATTAATGAAAATGAAGATAAAAGAAAATCATAGGGTTTTCATAAACAAAACCTTTTAAACAATTTCAGGCAAAAATCTGTAAAGTAACTAACACCCTAAGAATCTAGTCTAAACAGGTACAAGAGCTACTAAGAGTACAAACTGGACATAATTAATAAAAGACACATCTTCCAGCATGCGGAAGGAAAAGTAGAAGTTGCTGGAGAACTCTTCATCTTTATCTAATGAAACATCACCAACCTGCATCCAGACTATGTCAAAAAGACATAGCAAGAGTAGTATTAGTACAAACCACACGTACTGGTAGGCAACATCGGTCAACCCGACGCCCACCACATAACATAAGAAAACAACCAACAAGAACATGCAATAAACCACTCGCTTCTCTACCTTTACCCTTTCTTAAAAACCTCGGAATTACACTAGTACTCTAACTAATAACCACCCTTTCGATCAATCTACTTACTAGGTTCTTGATCATAGCCTAAACATTCTAACACACAGAAAAGTCCCAAATACAATTACAAACATTTCGACTAACCGCTCCCGTCATACCCTTACTTCCTCTTCATATTTCCCAGACATGGCCACATAGTACATTACGTCAAGCTTTCTACTAACCACAAATCCCTTTCTCCAAGGTGAAATCCACCTAAGAACTTACATCACGTACACTACCCTCACTCCTCACCATTACAACACACGCCACCTTTTACTCGGACATTAACAATTCTTGCAACGTTCACTCCCCACCATCCAATTCAATTCAAAACCCTCCCCCAACAATACATAATCAAAAATCTATGTTACGGATCAAAAAATGGATTTGGAGACTGAAAACCTTACCTTTAGCACCCAAAGTCGTGGGAAACTGTCAAGAAATCACCTGGGGTCGTCTCATAGCTCTCAAGAACGAAACTTGCAGAAAATAACATTTTTGGAGGTTTATTTCAACCTTAAATAACGACTGCCCCGCTATGGCCGCCCCGCCCTGGAGGCTTGCACAAAAACAATGAGTCGAATTAAGAGTTTCAAACCCCCATTTCACAACACACTTTCATCCCATGACACTCAAAAACTACCCGTTCACGCTAAGATTAGTTTCAGGAGTTCTACTCGCCCGAATTCGATTCTGTAAAGTCGTACGAGTTCCTTAACGTCTTAGCTATCCACTCATGTAATCAAATTCATAATTAGATCTCTCCTTCGTTACCATATCTCTCTATACCTTACTGACTCCAATTTCATCAAAATCTGGACTAGGCTAGGAATTCTTGAGTTACTACGAAAAAGTTTTCTGACCCAATTTCTTTCCCCGATGGCTATTCTATAACGACGGAAACAAGTCGTTACAAATAGATACCAATTTACCCATCACTCATCCCCGAGTGACCAATTAGGGAAAATGGGCTAAAGTAAGGGTAGAGTAGTACCTGAATCGACGAACAACTGGGGATACTTGTCTCGCATATCCTTCTCGGTTTCCCAAGTATCTTCCTCAACTGGACGATGCTTCCATTGAACTTTCACGAACTTAATCGTTTTGGTCCTCATCTTCTGGACATCACGATCAAGAATTGCAATTGGTTCCTCCTCATACTGAAGGTCTTTGTATAGCAACACTGAGTCCAATTTTATAATGTAATCCCTGTCACCATGATATCTCTTCAACATGGACACATGAAATACCGAATGAACTCCAGATACGTTAGGAGGTAAAGTCAATCTATAAGCTACTGGTCCTACATAGTCAAGAATTTCAAATGGTCCAATGTATCGAGGACTAAGCTTGCCCTTCTTGCCAAATCTCATCACCCCTTTCATAGGTAACACCTTAAGAAGAACATTCTCACCAGTCTGAAATGCCATGTCCCCTACCTTATTGTCTGCATACTTTTTCTGTCTACTCTGGGCTGCTACAAGCTTAGCTTGAATACTCCTCACTTTATCCTGAGCATCCTTCACTAAATCAAACCCCCAAAGGTTTCACATCTCCAACCTCAAACCATCCTATGGGTAATCTACATCCCCTCCCATACAGGGCTTCAAATGGTGTCATATCAATGCTAGAATGGTAGCTATTATTATAAGAGAACTCGCATAAAGGTAGGAACTTATCCCAATATCCTCCAAAGTATATCACATATGCCCTTAACATGTCCTCCAACACTTAGATAGTCCTCTCTGAGTGCCTGTCCGTCTGCGGATGGAAAGTTGTACTAAAAGTGAGTTGTGTGCCCAATCCATCATGTAATTTCCTCTAAAACTTGGATGTGAATTGCGTACCACGGTCTGAGATGATAGAAAGGGGTACCTCGTGCAGCCTTACTATGTCTTTTACATACACCTTAGCCAATTATTGCGCATTATAATCTATTCTGACTGGAATAAAATGGGTTGACCTAGTCAATCTGTCAACCACTACCCAGATAGAATCAAACTTTCCCAAAGTCTTGGGAAGACCAACCACAAAATCCATAACTATTCTTTCCCACTTCCATTTCAGAATTGGCATTTTCTGAAGCAAAGTTGTCGCCCTTTGATGCTCATAATTCACTTGTTGGCAATTTTGACACTTAGCCACAAACTCCGCTATGTCTTTCTTTATGCCAGGCCACTAATAAAGTCGTTTCAAATCTTGGTACATCTTGGTCACACCCGGATGAATAGAATACCGCAAACTATGGGATTCTGTCAATAAATTCTTAATCAAGTCACCCTATCTAAGAACAAAAATCCTTTCTTTAAAACTGAGTACACCTCCCGTATCTAAAGTCGCATCTTGTGCCTTGCCAGACATTGTCTTCTTCTTAAGCTCATTCAAATGCTCATCCTCAAATTGTTTGGCCTTGATCTCCTCAAGGAATGTGGTCCTTACCTCAATGCTAGCTAATTCCCCACCTTCCTCTGAGATGCCCAACTGCGTGAACTTAGATTCCAATGTTTTAATTTCCTTAGCCAAAGGTCGCTTGGATACACTCAATCAAGCTAGACTACCCATACTCACCGCCTTTCGACTTAGGGCGTCTGCCACTACATTAGCCTTACCCGAATGATACTGAATGGTCACATCATAATCCTTGAGTAACTATATCCACCTTCGATATCTCAAATTCGGATCCTTTTGAGTGAACACATGTTTTAGACTATGATGATCAGTAAACACCTCACACTTTACACCATAGAGGAAATGCCGCCAGATCTTAAGAACAAACACCACCACTGCCAACTCTAAATCATGTGTTTGATGATTCCTCTCATGCACCTTCAAATGTCGCGATCTATAAGCTATAAAATTCGTACCCTGCATTAACATAGCACCCAAACTCGAATGGGATGCATCACAATAAAATAAAATATTTACCTTCCACCGGTAGTGCTAGAATAGGTGATGTGGTCAAAAGAGTCTTGAGCTTTTGAAAGTTCTCATCATATTTTTCGGTCCGTTCGAATGGTACCTCCTTTATGGTCAACCTTGTCAGATGTGTGGCAATAGAAGCAAAGTTCTTCACAAATCGACGATAATTGCTAGCGAGCCCCACAAAACTCCTAACTTCAGTCATATAGCTAGGTCGAACCCAATTCTTAACTGCTTCAATCTTTTGAGGATCTACCATTACCTCTTCCCTTGAAACTACATGCCCCAAAAAGGTAACCGAAGTCGACCAAAATTCACAATTAGAAAATTTCACATACAACTTTTGTTTCCCAAGAACACCTAGAACAATACGAAGATAGTCGGCATGCTCTTCTTCACTTTTTGAATAAACCAAAATGTCATCAATTAATACTATCACAAACGAATAAAGAAATGGTTTGAACACACCATTCATCAAGCTCATGAAAGTAGCAGGCGGATTTTTCAATCCAAACGACATAACTAGAAACTCATAGTGCCCATAGAGGGTTCTAAATGTCGTCTTGGGTACATCTTCAGGCCTAATCTTTAACTGATTGTATCTAGACCTTAGATCAATCTTAGAGAAAACTAATGCACCTTACAACTGGTCAAAAAGATCATCTATCTGAGGCAATGAGTACTTGTTTCGAATGGAGACTCTATTCAATTGCCGGTAATCTATGCACATCCTCATACTACCATCATTTTTCTTAACAAACAAGACAGGATCACCCCACGAGAAAGCACTAGGACGGATAAAACCTTTATCAAGAAGTTCTTGGATTTGACCCTTAAGCTCTCTCAATTCTACCGGGGCCATGCGATACGGAGGGATGGAAATGGGGCGGGTACCAAGTTCCAAATCAATGCAGAAATCTATATCTCTATCCGGAGGCATACCCAGAAAATCAGTAGGAAACACTTCACTAAATTCTGACACCACATGAATAGACTCAATAGAGGGAGACTCAATCTCAGCATCCCGAATATAAGCCAAAAATACCATACAACCCTGCCCCACCAGTTTCCTTGCCCGAATGGAGGATATGATCTTAGGTGGCTTAGGCTTGTACACCCCTTCCCACTCTAACTTTTCCCTACCCAGAATTTTTAGAAACACATATTTCGTATTACAATTTAACACAACATAATATGGGGACAACCAAGTCATCCCTAAGATCATATCGAAGTTAGTCATATCCAAAATAACCCAAACAACCCAAGTCTTTAAAACCCATAAACAAAACAGGACAATCACGATACATATGGGTGACTATGAAAGACTCTCCAACTGGGGTAGAAAGATGGATTGGGGCATCAAGCACATCACAAACCGCCTCAAATCCCAAGGCAAACTGAACTAACACATATGAATAAGTAGAACCCGGATCAAACAAAACAGTAGCCATCTGGTCATAGACAAAAATAACTCATGTGATCACTGCATCAGACACCTCAGCCTCGGTCTTGCCTGGAAAGGCATAAAATTGAGCCATATCATCTTGACGGGTAATCTCCTTACCTGGATGCACTGCTCCCCTACTTGCATTACCATTTCACCGGCCTCCATGACCTCACTGCTTTCTCCTCATATTCCCAAATTGTCCATAATTTTAACACACTTAATAACTTAACCAAGTAAGCATCGCTGCTATTGTAGTAGTTGTATCATGACCCTCTTTGATATACACTCAATCTAGGAAATCGCAGTAGATATTTTAACTTCAATTGTCGCAACATAATTTCATCATTTACTAAGCAACCCATACATGTTATGAAAACAATACTAAATGCATTTTCCAAAGTAATGGTGTTCATTATCTAGCCTTCCCTTACAAAACTTCTTGAATGTTTTTACCTTGGAAAAGTCACTATGACTTTACCCCCTTCTACCTCCGTCACAAAATCAACCACTTCCCAAAAAGATTTAGCTAAAGCATCTACCTATAAGCTTGAATCTGCAAATCTGACCTAAATCCCTTCACAAAATGACGAATTTGCTCTATATTCAGGAACTCGTCTCTCCTCCTATCCCTCAAGGTTCTGGGTATATAATTCTCCATAAGAAAGTCATAAAATGTTTCACAAGTCATGAGTAGTGCATTTACTAGACGGCACTCAGACCACCACCACATTTTGGCGTCTCCCTTAAACTGGTGTATCATAAACTCAACACAAAATCACTCTACCTTATCCCTTTTATGAAGCAACTCATGACAGTCAACAAGGAAGTCCTAAACATCTTCATAGTCCATACGCATGAAGAATGAGACTTTCAACTTTAAGAACATAATAAAAACCTCATTTTTGTCTCAAGTCATTACATGCCCACAGTGAGTCAGGGAAACATACCTATTTCCAAGGACACATTTTCTATTGCTGGTGTTGTTGTTTCCACCTTTACAACTCAATTACTAACCGGATGCGAAATAGAGTGAAGAAATTCAGATATCGATTTGTATCACCTAGATACCAATTGGATTCAAGTCATAGAACAAAAGAAGTAGAAAGAAATGAGTTTTTCCTAAAGTCCTATAGCCTCTCGAAGAAAGTACAGACTTCTCGGTACTGTTCCGCAAGACTCTACTAGACTCGTTTTGGTATAATGAGATCAACGAACCTAGGGCTTTAATACCAACTTTTTCACGACCCAGACCATCGTGATTAGCACCCACACTAACTCTCCGGTGGGAGAGCCATTAATACTAATTAGCTAACTCAAGAACTACACATTTAAAGATACGGAAGCAGGTTTAAATGTAAATATAAAGTAGAGTTCCCATAAACTCCAAAAGTCTAATAACTACTATCAAAACATTGCGGAAATATTCCCTAGAACTGAAAGTCAATGTATCAAAACTCTAACAAAGAACCATAAGTCTAAATAAAAAGGGGTACAACCCGAAAGCTAAACAATTGATCATCTAGCGTACTAAGCTAAGTCCGAATAAGATGGACTGAGAAAAAAGAGAACTCATGGTTGCCTGGAAGAACTGGATCACCCTTGAATTTGATTGATCACTGATCTCCTAAATGAGGTTTGTCAGTAGCCGCCTCAAGATGCTTTGTACTCAACAAAGAAAGAGCAAGTGCAGTATCAATACACAACCACAGTGTACGGGTAGGATCACGCGGCTATTCCAGTAATTTAAACATACACAAGCAGTTACAACATCGTAAGCATGCATATGCATAATATAAACACATATACCGATTATCAATCATGAACAACTTACAATTCCACATTCTCCTTAGCAAGTAATCATGATAATTCAGTGGTCCTCTCATGGAACCCATACCCAAACTGTTAGTGCACCAGAATGTGGTACCCGATACAAGTTTGTGTGTTGGAACATGACACCCGTTCCAATATGTATGTTGGTATGTGATATCACATCCCAGTTAGTGTGTTGGAACATAACACCCGATCCATTGAGCAAGCCACTATCACAATCACAATGTACATTCTCAAAATCATACAATCAAGTGTTGTTTCATGGCATACAATCATTCATTCATACTCATTTGCATTAGATGTGATCAATAACGCAACATTCGTATACATACATACCTTACAATGAAGCAATTGTTAGCATACATCACACAAGCAAGAAATCAACCATCATTTACCTCGAAAACAAGCTTGAATCCTCCTAAGAAACTTGATTCTTTTCTATCCGGATTTCTTCCGCTAGTTCTAGGTCTACAAACAATCAATTCAATACAATGATCAATAATTAAGGTCTAAATTACTCAGATTATGACAAACCCAACACCCAAGACCCAACTCATGATCCTAAGGTGAAACTAGGGCTTTTTCCCACCATCCAATTTAGTTTAAAACCCTCCCCCAACAATATATAATCAAGATTCTACATTCTACGAATTGAAAAATGGATTTGGGGAGTGAAAATCTTACCTGTAGCACCCAAAGTCGTGGGAAACTATCAAGAAATCACTTGGGGTCATCTCCTAGCTCTCAAGAACGAAACTTGCAGAAAATAAAAATTTTGGGGGTTTATCTCCAAGAGAGACCCCGCCCTGGCGGGAATAATCCTGCCCTAGCGGCTTGCACGGAAATTCTAAGTCGAATTAAGATTTTCAAACCCCCATTTCACAACACACTTTCATCCCATGACACTCAAAAACTAGATGTTCACGCTAAGATCAGTTTCAAAAGTTCTACTCGCCCGAATTCGATTCTGTATAGTCGTACGGGTTCCTTAACATCTTAGCTATTCACTCATGTAATCAAATTAATAATTAGATCTCTTCTTCGTTATCAGATCTCTATAGACCTTACTGACTCCGATTTCATCTAAATTTGGACTAGGCTAGGAATTCTCGAGTTACTACAAAAAAGAGTTCAAACCCAATTTCTTTCCCCGATGGCTTTTCTATAACGACGGGAACAAGTCGTTACAAGTATTTTTATTTGACACATATCAACAATGGAATCATTGGTTGCTTTAATTCTTCATTTTCTTTTTAAAATTCATGGATCATTAAGAGTTTATGTCATTTATACCAACAATATTTTCTTTATTGAATTATAGATGGTTGGTTTATTTAAAAAGGATTTCAAATTTAAATTCTTAATAATGGTGGTTACGATAAAAGTTTGACAGACCTCAAGGAAACATATGATTATCCATAGTTATAAATTAAAAAGGCTCGATGGTTAATTTTGTTGTACTTTGACATATTATGTCATTGATTGATTGTAAGACGGTGGATTCAAGTTTCATCACACCAAAAGGGTAAGACATCGATTAAAGTCTAGATGCACCATGATGATAAAATTTTGGGCTTAAGTCCAATCATGCTCTGGCCTTACACATCTTTATATGGATATGACATTGGGTTAAAGTCCCACCACAATATATTGATGATTGAGTAAATTGATATGCTCTTGATAAAAATTGTGAAGCCCGTCCCATTAAATATGCTCCATTCTTAGAAAAAAATATGATGACAATAGATTAAAAGTCTGAAAGATAACAATGATTATTGTGGTTGTACAAATAAACATGGACATGAAAAAGGATAAAATAATAATAGTCATCATTGTAATAAAAATGAAGAAGACTATTAGTTTTCTGAATAGTCCATCAAATGTGGAGGTAATTTTTGTCATCAAATTTGGTATAAAAAGTATTGGGCTAACAATTGTCGTGCAAACCAACTTGATTTTATAAATCCTTCATCAAAATAAAAAAATATATAAAGTGACGGTGCACTTGACCTTTCAAAGGTGATACTGACGTGTATTATATAAATATAATGAATTCAAATTATGACAATGATATTTTAATGAAAAATTATGAAGCATGTACATATGAATATAGTCAATTTCTTGAAGAGAATGTGACTTATGATAAGCATCATGAATGCTCGATCATTCTTGAAAGTGGATGTATCAAGAGATGATAAAAATTATAAATAAGGAAATACTCATTTATGATTTAATAAGTACCATAAATCACCCCTATGGGAGGTTTGAGAGAAATAAAGAAATTTTATTTTTGCATAAACGGTTATTGGTCAAGTACTTTTAACTACATCACATATATTGTGAATATTTTACTATGAAGTACCGAAAGGGTAATAGAAAGAAATAATTCTTGGCCACAAAAATTTGTTATTAGTTATGTATCTTTGTACATCAAAAAAATATTTTGTCAGATATTAAAAAAGAAAAGAAGAAGGAGATATTAATGACAAAAGTAAATCAAGAAATAAGTTTTGCTTGTAATGATTTTGACCATGACAATGATAATATAAATTTCTCCTTGAAGGAGATGTTCACCACACAGACAATGTTATAAAATATGTGATAGTATCCAAAAATAAATTGTGATCTTTGATGAGATGATGTGTTACTACACAATGAAATAAAATTGCTCATGATGTTGAAATTGTAGTAAGTCTCAAAAGAAACCTTTTAAGTTTCAAAAGAATAGTCAAGATTTTTTTTTTTTATATTGAGACAATAAAATATGAGAAGATTTAAGATCTTCATATTACTACAATCAAAGTGGGTTATAAATATTTATGTGAAAGATTACCCATTTTTTTCATATAGTTTGTAGTACATGTATAAGAACATGATGATGAAATCACATGCAAAAGTAAACTAGAAGTTTACTGAAATAAATATCAGTTGGCATGACCGGTTGACCATTCCGGTTCAAATATGATGCGAAAGTAATCGAGAATCCATGTGGTTATATTTTGAAGAAATAATAAATTAGTCAAGAATTATCTTGTGTTGTTTATTCTCTTGATAAAGTTATCATTGTGCCAGCTAAGGTTGAGATTGTATCCCATTAACTTTTGAAATGTATGAAAAGGTGAATATGGGCCCGTTCACCCGTCATGTGAACCATTTACTATTATTTTAATAGATGTGTCTATGTTGTGGTCACATGTGCTTTATTTTCAACTTGCAATTTGATTTTTGCAAATGTTGTTTGCTCGAATTGTTAAATCAAGAGTAAATTTAAAATTATAAAATTATAAAATTATATTGATGGTGTTGGTTTATGCCCAAGTGATTTAAGCAGAAATTATATGCCTCCAATTATAGCTAAATCATTGGTTATGGAAACAATACTCTCAAAAGAAATTTGATATGAGATGTGTTATTTATAATGTAGCAACACTTGTACGTATCAAGCCAACAAAGTTCCCTATCATAATTGATTCAGGGTCAGAAACCAAATAATTATCATCTAGAAGTTCAAATGTGCAGTATATTATTCAATTGATCCATCACTACACAACACAAAGATGAATCCCCAAATAAGGTTGGTGAATGTTAGATTCTCTAACATTAGGGGCAGAAATGATAAATAATGAAAAAAATAAGTTATAAATAATAAATTATCATTGGTATGATTTCCTTTAAAAAGATAATTTAAGTCAATTGTTAGACGAATTTGTTGATCCTATGTTATAATCCAGTTGTAAATACTCCGATGAAAAGTTCTTATAGAACATAATTTTTGGCATGCCTGAAGCGCGTTATCTTAATCGATTTGAAAGATAAAACTTCTTGATGAAGAAGAGAAACATATGGACAAGATGGTCATAATAATAAGGCAAATGCATTAGAAATAACACCATGACATAATAATTTATAAAATATTGGCAAAAGTTCAGATACATGAAAATGATTAAAAATAAAGAGAGCTTGACAAGTTATATTATATTAGAATCGATATCAAATAACCGTAGATGACATCTTTAATATAATATAGCGCTCAAATTATAATTGGTAACGAGGATCTTGAATTTAATTATGTCAAATGGTATGAACAGATTAATAATTGCCCAATAAAATACGCAATTCAAATATATTTTGTTTTATTTAGAAAAGTGATATTCTGGACTTAAAGTCCATATACTAAGATATAATGTCAGTGGGGTACAAATGAATTAATATACGACAAGTAAAACCATAAAATATAAAGTACGGCTTGTGCTTTGTTCCAATAAAGGTTTTTCGCAAAAGTCCGGACATTGTTATATGGAGATATGTTCTCCTTTGGTAGATCCAATGAAATTTCTTTCGGTCTAACAATATATGAAAAACATGAATATGTATACTGAGTGATTATGATGTCTAGCTACACAGTAAAAATATATGAAAATCCCTACGGTATTTAAATGGTTTTAAAGCGACTCCATTAAATAGTACCCCAATGGTTATGAGATCATTTAACATAAAGATCAATTTTTATTTCATTAAAATGGTTAGAAAGTACCATGCAATTGGTGTGATTATGTATCCTGTGATTATTATTCATGGTATAATAATTTTATTAATGCACATGCAAATATAACATTACTCCTATCGATAGAGATATCAAAGGGAATGAAATATTGATTTATAAATTTATTTATCTAGCCAATCATGTCAAGGTTTATTGGTTATAAAAACTGCAGGAAATCATTTGATTTATATGAAGTATGATCTCAAGAAAGCTATTTTTTTTCGATATCATATTATTCTACAAGACAATCAATTTTATTATCATGAAAATCTTTGTCACTTGACTATTGCTACAAACAAGTTGAATGAGCAATTTGTCTACACCGACGAGGTCACAAATTAAGTGATTATCTTTGGTTGAACTCAACATATCCAAGATGTCACGACTTGAGGCTATACCCTGGATGTGGCCGGCACTCAAGAACCATTGATGGTCCCCAAGCGAACCTTCATCCTGGCTGACTCCAAGCAGAAAACTAATTTGAAAAATATGGGGACTCCAAATAAATAAATAAACTTTAAAACTCAATTTGAACTCAACTCCAATAACTATCTGAAAAATAATTTAACAAGTTATAGTTAAATGTTTCATGAACTCAAAGCATCTCAACAATGAAAAAAATAATGAAAGACTCCTCGACCTTTAAACTATCTATGAAGCCTCTAGTACTCAGATAGGTGTCGGGACAGAACCCCCAACAACTTAACAAAAAAGAAGTAAATGTGAAGCCTTCCGAAAGCAGGGAGGTTCACCCAAGCTAGCTGGAACGCAAGTGGTATCAACGAAGCGCCGGTTGATGACCCTGAATACCTGAATTTGCATCATGAAATGATGCAGGCCAAATGGTGTCAGTACATTGAATGTACGACCATGTAAGGGGAAAACTAGAACATGTATGTATAAATAGTTGAACTGATAAAAAGGGAAGACATACTCACCTCAACTCAACTCAACTCAACTCAATATGAAAGTAGTGATAATAAGATGCAATATACAAAGCTTTTAAAATAGTAGATAATAACTCAAGATGTATAAAAATACAATAAAACACTCTTTATTCTTATTTGGGAGATTCTCAAACCGACAATCATCACTAAGAGCAACGTAATGACACAATGTCTCGCCCACGCTGCCAGAACTGTCATATACCTTGCCAGGGTATAGGACACCTCAACTAAGTGGATCCACTAAGCTCTGCCTGAAGGAACTTAGGATTTATCTAAAAAGTATGATCTTGTACCTATGTTGGCATACATGGTTTATGAGGACTGTGAGTTGTCTGAACTCATCTCCATATCAGTGCTCAATACTACTCCCAATAATATATACTCATGCTCAAATATTTAAAAACACGCTCTTCCTTTGGTTTGAGATAATTGCTCAAACTATCCTCTTAAAAGAGGTAACTTTTTTGAAATATCTTTGAACTCATAACTCCTTTAGAAATCAATTTTTCTCTTTTATCAATATCAAAACTGATAACTTTAAGGATACTTAGTTCCCTTATACTCTTACTCATTTCATACTTTAAAACTTTTTCTCAAAAATATATCAAAATCATATTGTGATATGTTCATTGATGACTCGGGAAGTCATACTGCATAAACATTGATGGTATATCTAGATACTATACTGCTTAAACATTGATGGCATACTCGATTGTCATACTAATAATTTTTTAGAAACTTCTTTTCTCAAAACTCATTTTTACTTTATCAAAAACTCAGCTTAAGACTCAAGTGTTGGCTTTAAAAAGCTTCTCAAGATTTATAACTCAATTCATAGGGTTTATGCGGAATTATATTTTGAGCAAGTATTCCCAAGAGTTAAAAATGTTCTCACATTTGAGCAAGAAAGGAAAGACCGATTTTCAAGAGAGCTTTTAAGCTAAGTTTTGAGTAATTATCTTAAACCAAAGAAAGAGTTTTTTTTAAAAAACATATGAGCTGAGTATATTTTGGGAGTAGTATTGAGCATCGATATGGGGACGCGAGTTCGTAATAACTCAAGTCTCCATAAACCATGTAGCCATCATGGGTAGAAAAGACTCATACTTTTTAGATGATTCCTTAGTGATTTTTAACATAGACTAGTGGATCCACTTAGTTAAGGCGTTCTATATGACATCAAAGTATAGGACAATTCTAGCAGTGTGGTCAAGATGCTAATTCACCACTTAGGCTCATAGTGGTGGTTGTCAGTTAGAGAAACTCCCACATAAACTATGTTACTTTATTATATGAGTAAATTGAGTTGTTATTGCATTTATTTACAAATTGAGTTGCTACCTATTGTTTTAAATGCTTTGTACATCTGCACCCTATTTACTTTTGAGTACTTTGCATTTGAGTTAAGTTGTTCATGAGTTGAGTAAAGCCAAGGTAAATATTTCTTTCAAATTTCTTTCAAACTTACGTTATGCTTAGTATTCCCCTTGCATACTCGTACATTCAATGTACTGATATCATTCGGCCTACATCTTTTTATGATGCAGACACAGGTAAACAAGATCAACATCCAGTGCCTCATTGATCCAGTTGAGCACTCAGAGTTAGTTGGTGAGCCTCATTGCTTTCTGGAGGACTCTTTTTACTTTGCTTTCTAGTATTTCAGTTGTTAGGATGATCGGGGGTCATCTCCTGACTTCCCTCATTGTTTAGAGGCTTCATAGACGAGTAGTTATATTCCTTTAGTCTTATCAATTTCAGATGTTGTTTAAAGACTTGAGTTTGCCTTATTTGCTAGTTTGAATGTTCCCTTAAAGACATTCTAAGTTTTTTTCATAAGATTCTTGTTTGAGATTATTTCTTATGTTTAAGTCTTCCGCTGAGTAAGTAAGTCATGCCAAGGGTTCGCTTGGGGCCAGAAATGGTTCTTGATTTCCAGTCCCACCCAGGGTGTAGGCTCGGGATGTGACAAACTTGGTATCAGAGCTCATAATTCAGAGTCCTAGAGAGTATATGAAGCCGTGTATGTAGAGTCGTAGTTATCGGTGTGAAGCGTGCCACATCTATAATTAGGAGGCTGCAATATTTAGGAAATTTCTTCATTTCTTTCATATTCATTTAGTGCGATATAGTTTATCTCTACAAAGTTTCCTTCTAACTCGTGCTTGCTCGTAATCGATTGTGAGCTGGGCTCTGGTCGCGAGTGCCTTCTTGGGGTGTTTCTTTCCCCGTGATCTAAGAGAAGAAAATGTAAGAGAGTTCCTCACCCTTAAGCAGGATTCTCTAAGTGTTCATGAGTATAGTTTAAAGTTCACCCAACTTTCCCGATATGCTCCGGAGATGGTTGCGGATGTGAGAAGTAGGATGAGTTTATTTGTTGCTGGGCTGTCTCATCTGTCGAGTAAGGAAGGTAAGGCTGCGATGCTAATAGGTGACATGGATATAGAAAGGTTGATGGTATATGTGCATTAGGTTGAGGAAGAGAAGCATAGGGATAGGGAGGAATTTAGAAACAAGAAAGCTAAGACAGGGAATGATTCTGGGCAGCAAAGGAATAATGCGAACCATTCCTCATTCCATCAGAAGCAAAAGGGACTTGCTCCATCATCTTCTAGTGCACCTGCACCCAGAAACAAAGGTGAGTATAATGGTCAGAATTCACAGAACTTCATAGTTAGACCTGCACAGTCTCAGGGTAGTTTGGCACAAGGAGGTAACTGGGCTCATGCATGTGCTAAGTTTGGTAGGACCTACCCAGGTAAATGTCGCGATGACTCCACAGGTTGTTTCAAGTGTGGACAAGAGGGTCACATCATGAAAGAGTGCCCTAAGAACCGGCAAGGTAATGGAAATCAGGGCAATAGAGCCCAATCTTCATCAGTTTCTCCACCAGATAGAGCGGCATCTAGAGAGCTACTTCAGGGGAAGGCAGAGGATTAAACCGTCTTTATGCCATCACTAGTCGTCAAGAGAAAGAGGATTCGCCAGATGTTGTCACTGGTATGATCCATGTCTTCAGCTATGATGTGTATGCTTTGCTAGATCCAGGAGCGAGTTTATCTTTTGTAACTCCATATGTTGTGATAAATTTTGATGTTCTTCCTAAGCAACTTAGTGAGCCTTCAGTGTTTCCCCACATGTTGGGGAGTCTATTCTAGCTGAGCGAGTATAGCGTGATTGTGTCATTTCCATCAATCAAAAGAACACCTGGCTGATTTAGTTGAGTTAGACATGGTAGATTTTGATGTCATCCTAGGTATGGACTGGCTTCATGCCTAATATGCCTCCATTGATTATAGAACTCGAGTTGTTAGGTTCCAAATTCCTAATGAGCCAGTTATAGAGTGGAATAGTAGTTCAACAGTGCCTAAGGGTCATTTTATTCCGTACCTTAAGGCGAGAAAGTTAGTATCCAAGGGTTGTGTTTTTCACTTAGTCCGAGTTAATGACTCTAGTGTTGAGACACCTCTTATTCAGTCAGTTCCAGTAGTAAAAGAGTTTCCAGAAGTCTTTCCTGATGATCTTCCCAGAGTCCCTCCTGAGAGAGATAGACTTTGGTATAGATATTCTTCCATAGACTCATCCTAATCTATTCCGCCATACAGAATGGCACCAGCAGATTTAAAAGGGTTGAAAGAGCAGTTGAAAGTAAGGGAATGTGATATTCCTAAGACAGCATTCAAAACCCGTTATGGTCATTATTTTTTGTCATGTCGTTCGGTTTAACTAATACGCCTGCAGCGTTCATGGATCTTATGAATAGAGTATTCAAGCCTTATTTAGATATTTTTGTTATCGTATTCATTGATGACATACTAATCTATTCGAGGAATGAAGAAGATCATGCTAGTCATCGCAGAATAGTTCTCCAAACTATAAAGGATAAGGAGTTGTATGGTAAGTTCTCGAAATGTGAGTTTTGGCTTGAGTCTGTGGCGTTCTTAAGCCACATTATTTTCGGTGATGGCATAAGAGTTGACACTCAGAAAATAGAGGCAGTGCAGAATTGGCCTAGACCCACATCTCCAACTGACATTAGGAGTTTCTTGGGATTGGCTTGCTATTATAAAAGGTTCGTAGAGAGGTTATCATTCATCCCCTTTGACCAAGTTAACTCAGAAAATAGTGAAGTTTTAATAGTCTGAAGCTTGTGAGAAAAGCTTTCAGGAATTGAAAAAGAGGTTGACTACTGCCCTAGTATTGACCTTACCAGAAGGCACGCAAGGCTTTGTTGTTTATTGTGATGCGTCTAGAGTTGGTTTGGGTTGTGTGTTGATGCAGAATGACAAGTTTATAGCTTATGCCTCCAGACAATTGAAAGTTCATGAGAAGAACTACCCAACCCATGATCTAGAGTTGGTTGCCGTAGTATTTGCTTTGAAAATATGGCGTCATTATCTTTATGGTGTTCATGTGGATGTGTTCACCAATCAAAAGAGCCTTCAGTATGTGTTTAGTTAGAAAGAGCTTAATCTCAGACAGAAAAGGTGGTTAGAGTTATTCAAGGATTATGATATGAGAATCCTTTATCACCCAGGTAAGGCTAATGTTGTTGATGATGCCTTGAGCAGGTTTTCTATGAGTAGTACCGCCCATTTTGAGGAAGATAAGAAAGAATTAGCAAAAGATGTGCATAGACTTTCACGATTAGGAGTTTGACTAATGGATTCACAGAAGAAGGAGTAGTGGTGATGAATGAGGTTGAATCATCATTAGTGTCAGAAGTGAAACATAAACAAGACCAAGATCCTATTTTGCTTGAATTGAAGGCAAATGTTCATAAGCAAAAAAGTAATGGCTTTTGAACAAGGGGGAGATGGTGTATTGAGGTATCAAGGTAGATTGTGTGTACCAAGGATGGATGAACTTCAAGAGAGAATCATGGAGGAAGCTCCAGGTATTCTATCCATCCGGGTTCCACAAAGATGTATCGTGACTTGAGAGAAGTTTATTGGTGGGGTAGTATGAAGAAGGGCATTGCAGAGTTTGTTGCTAAGTATCTGAATTGCCAACAAGTTAAGGTAGAATATCAACGGCCTGGTGGTTTGGCTCAGAATATAGAACTTCTGAAATGGAAGTGGGAGATGATTAATATGGACTTCATCACAGGTTTACCAAGGTCTCGCAGGCAGCATGATTCTATTTGGGTGATTGTGGATCGAATGACCAAATCAGCCCACTTTTTGCCGGTAAAGACTACCCATATAGCAAAGGATTATGCTAAGTTGTATATTCAAGAGGTAGTTAGACTTCATGGGTTTCAGTTTCAATTATTCCAGACAGAGGTGCGCAATTTACTTCACAGTTCTGGAAATCTTTTCAAAAAGGCTTCGGTTCAAAAGTGAACTTAAGTGTTGCCTTTCACCCTCAGACAGATGGGCAAGCAGAGCGTACTATTCAGACTTTAGAAGACATGTTAAGGGTCTGTGTGATTGATTTCAAAGGTAATTGGGATGATCACCTACATCTTATTGAATTTGCTTACAACAATAGCTACCACTCTAGAATCCAAATAGCTCCTTATGAAGCTCTTTATAAGAGAAGATGCATATCTCCTATTGGATGGTTTGAAGTGGGTGAAGCAGGGTTGATAGGACCAGACATAGTTCATCAAGCTATGGAGAAAGTGAAAGTAATTCAAGAAAGGTTGAAAACAGTGCAGAATCGTCAGAAATTCTACACTGATGTTAGAAGAAGGGAGTTAGAATTTGAGGTAGATGATTGGGTATACTTGAAAGGTTTACCCATGAAGGGTTTTATGAGGTTTTCTAAGAAGGGGAAGCTTAGTCCCCGATATATTAGCCCTTACTGCATATCCAAAAGGGTTGGTAATATAGCTTATGAGTTAGAGCTGCCCCAAGAGTTAGCAGCGGTTCATCCGATATTTCATATTTCCATGTTGAAAAAGTGCATGGGAGATCCTTCACTTATCATACCAACGGAAGATATTGGTATCAAGGATAGCTTATCCTATGAGGAGATTCCGATTCTGATTCTATATCGCCAAGTCGCAAGTTGAGGAATAAGGAAGTAGCGTCAGTCAAAGTCTTTTGGAGGAATCAATTTGTTGAAGAAGCTACTTGGGAAGCTGAGGAGGATATGAAAAAGAGATATCCAGATCTCTTTGAGCCCGGAGAAATTCCAGACCAAGGTACTAATTCTTTTCTTAGTACTCTTTAATTTATATACTTGATGTGTTAGATTTTCTTGTTGGGTGTTGAGTTGAATGTTAGATGTTACACCCTTAGCCTAGTAAGAGTAATCTCATTTGAGGACGAATGTTCCCAAGGGAGATATATTGTAACACCCCACAACTAGAAAGATCTAGAATTAGAAAGAATCATTTTTTAAAAGAATGGAAATCTGGAAAATTGTCTAAATTAAGTTAAGTATGAGTTTTGGTACACCTCAAACTAACATAACTCCTAACTCAGGATATGTTCGGTGTGCTTCCAGATACTGGAGGAAAGATCTTGGGATTATCTTTCAAACGCCGCCAAGTTTGCACGTGAGTGAGATATGCCCATTTGAAGTTGGGATGTTCAAATAAGGAAAATGTAATTTGGATTTTGGAAGGGTAGTTTGGTCTTTTCCTTATCAAATTACTTTATTTCATTTTTAGGAGTTTAATTGGGGTCTAAACTAAACTTGGTTAGTTTACGCTTTTGAAAACTAAGGTAGGGTTTTGAGATAAGAGAAAAAATGAGGAGAAGAAGCAAGGATTCGTTGATTTCTTGGAGATTTTTGTGTGGATTTTGCCAAGGGTTAATCCCTACGAGGTATGTGAGACCTTCATAGCATTGGGCTCGTTCACCCACACGCCAACCATGTTTATTTCAGCGAAATTCGTTCTAGAAAGTTGAAAGTTGATGAATCTTGTATTGTGTTCTTGAAATTGGCATTCGTTCTTAAGTTAGGTTGAGATTGAGGAGTTCCTTGAGGTTATAATGTTGTTTCCTTGTGTTTTTTGAGTTATATTCTTGTGTATACATACTGGGTATCTGAATCTAAAGGGAATTTGAGAAAAAGAATCGAGTTTAAGCAAATTGGGGTTAGAAAATGCAAAAAGGAAAAAGTCGGACGAATCTGGAGACCCTATCCGCGTCGCGGACCTGCCCCACCATTTCACATAAATTCTCTTCGCATCGCGGAGCAGTCACGGACCGTTCTGCCTCAAAATTTTATTTTGCGACCAAAAATTTAAATGTATGTCCGCGTCGTGGACTTGTTTCCAGACAGTGATTTCTTGAAAAAAAATTCTCATGTCTAACTATCTAAAAACACTCATAAACATCATGAGATCTTTCCTATCACAAATCACAATCCTTGAATCCATAATTCAATTCAAGAAAAGTTAAGAGTCAAGTCCAGAGAAGTTAAGAATCAAGTCAAGAGAAGTTCATAAAGTTTTCAAAAAGTCTTTCACAAACGTTTTAACTTTTTGTTAAGACTTAAGCTTTGAGTTGACTAAAGAGTAAGAGTAAAGTTCATTTCTTCAAAGATTATACGGGAACTAAGTATTCCCAAGAGTTAAAAATATTTTCACATTTGAGTAAGAAAGGAAACACCCAAGAGCTTTTAAGCTAAGTTTTATATAATTATCTCAAACCAAAGAAAGAGTTTTTTTTTAAAACATATGAGCTGAGTATATTTTGCGAGTTGTATTGAGCACCGATATGGAGACGCGAGTTCATAATAACTCAAGTCTCCATAAACCATGTTGTCATAATGGGTAGAAAAGAATCATACTTTTTAGATAATTCCTTAGTGCTTTTTAGCATAGACTAGTGGATCCACTTAGTTAAGGCGGTCTATATGACGGCAAATTATAGGACAGTTCTGGCAGCGTGAGCAAGACATTGTATCACCACTTAGGCTCATAGTGGTGGTTGTCGATTAGAAAAATTCCCACAGAAACTATGTTACTTTATTATATGAGTAAATTGAGTTGTTATTGCATTTCTTTAACAAATTGAATTGATACCAACTGTTTTAAATGCTTTATACATCTGCACCCTATTTACTGTTGAGTACTTTGCATTTGAGTTAGTTCATGAGTTGAGTCAAGCCAAGGTAAGTGTTTCTTTCAGATTCCTTTCAAGCTTACGTTATGTTTAGTATTCCTCTCGCATACTCGTACATTCAATGTACTGATTCCATTTGGCCTGCATATTTTTCTGATGCAGACACAGGTAACCAGGATCAGCATCCAGCGCCTCATTGATCCAGTTGAGCACTCATAGTCAGTTGGTGAGCCTTCTTGCTTTCCGAAGGACTACTTTTACTTTACTTTCTAGTATTTCAGTTGTTAGGATGATCGGGGGTCTTGTACCGACATCCCTCATTGTTTAGAGGTTTCATAGATGAGTAGTTATAGTCTTTTAGTCTTATCCATTTCAGATGTTGTTTAAAGACTTGAGTTTGCCTTATTGGCTAGTTTGAATGTTCCCTTAAAGACATTCTAAGTTTTATTCATAAGATTCTTGTTTGAGATTATTTGTAATATTTAAGTCTTCCGCTGAGTAAGTAAGCCAGACCAAGGGTTGGATTGAGACCAGAAATGGTTCTTGAGTGACAGTCCCGCCCAGGGTGTAGGCTCGGGCCATGACATTCTTAGTGAAGAAAAATTGCATCTCTCAAAAAAAACTTGAACTCACTTTATTACACATATTAACTCTTCTTAGGATTAGACTCTTTTTAAAAAAAAATTCTCATTCGATGTTTGATATACATGATTTGCGCCGCGTAGGACCCCATTCAGAGGGACACACTCCATACGGATGATTTTTTCATATTTAGATCTCAAACCTGAAACCTTTAACTAAGGAAGAAACAAATCCACTGCACTACATCATTTAATAGCTGTGAATTAGACTATTTAACGGTCCTAATTTTAAGATTTTAATCCAGCCGAAATTAACTATGTACCTTCTTAAATCAAACCTATTTATCAATCTTTTAGAGGTAACAAACAATATTTGGAACCAACTAAAGAATTTTACTCCCTTAACAATGAGATAAAGAATGTAAGATTTTTCTACAATTACATAAATACCAAAATGAAATTTATGTTTAGAAATTGTTTATTAGTAATAAAAGATGTATAAAGTCCATAAGTGACAAATATAATTATTACTCTTTTCATTCATTTTTATTTATTTCGTACTTATTGACTTGACATATTTTTAAATAAATCAATAAATAAATAGAATAATAATTTTACCATATCACCTTTTACATATAACAAATTTAATACTTTGAGACATGTGTTAATATATGACAATAGTTAATAATAAAGGCAAATTAGAAATTAAACTATAAATTATCTTTTTATTTTTTAAATTGAACAAGTAAAAATGAATATTTATATATATTACTTTAAAAACACGAATTCCCTTAGAATGTTGCTTGAATTTTTTATCCTCAATTTAAAAACTATACAATATACAAAACTGTCATTTACTATTTTCCTCAAATAATTGATTTATTTTTCATCCTAATATTTAGGACTTTGATATTAGCTAAGGTTATAGATTATAAATCTTTGGTAAAGATTTCTAAATCTTTCCTTGTTTGAATTATAAACATCATAATATTTAAAACTTTAAAATTAATATTTTCATCTTATATAAATCTTACTTAAATTATGGCAAAATAAATAAGAGAATTGAAAATATTAAAGAAAGAGGTTGATTTTTTAAAAATAGCCTTTTAACCTTCTCATATGAAGTTCTTGTCATATAGATAGAGCTAGCATTTAATTTAACGTCAATATGTGTAGTAGACCGAGGGAACAATTATATAGATTGAATTTCTATCCTACCTAGAAATAGGTGATGTATAGGGAAATAAGTAGATAGGAGAGGTCTGGGGTATTGAAACTCAATCCTTTTTATTTTGCGCTGTAATTTTTACTTAATGAATAAAATAAATAAATAATTTATTAAAAATATTAATAATTTAATGCTTTAGAAGATGTATTAAGATATGACAATAGTTAACAATAATAAAATATTACTTGAACGTTTTTCCCTTCATTCAAAGAATCTATAATATACAAAACTATCATTTGCTATTATCCTCAAATAGTTGTCATTTAATAATGCCAAAAAGGTATGGTTATATTTTGTAAGTTCTGCTGGAATTCAAGGTCATTTCATTCAGATTAAAAAAATTGTCCAGAAGTGGCGAAATGCACAAGGTAATGAGAAATTTAGAAGTGTCATGAATGTTGTCCCTATTATAATTCTTTGGTTCTTATGGAAATGCAGAAATATCATTCTTCATGGTAGTTTATATGTTTTTGAATATATTATTATGGATGCAAGTGATACTATTCAAAAGTTTATTATTACCAAATATCCTTTTTCCATAATTTACCCAAGACTTGACCTCATATTGTTGAATTTCTGAAAGGAAGGCATCCTAGTTACAATTACAGGATTGTGAGGTGGGTACATTCTCCTCCTGAATGGTACAAATGAAATATTGATGGTGCATCCAAGGGCAATCCTGACCCTAACTCAGCTGCTTTTTGTGTGAGAAACAGTGTAGGTGACATTGTAGGGGTTAAAGGGAGAAATTTATCAGTTACAACCAATATTATTGCTGAAGCAGAGGCTATAAGAAAGGGACCATGGAGTGTTGTTAAGAAGGTTGAAGCAATCAACAAGATGAGGAAAGATGATCCTATCCAGTTGAACACACTCTGAGGGAAGGCAACACCCTGCAGGTTTTTTTTGTTAACTTAGTTGTTAATTTCGCAGGTACTTATATGGTGGATAACTTCCAGGAGCTTCTTAATGTTGCAAAGCAAATCATTAACATGGACAAGTGGAGTATGCCTAATTTTAGGCCCACTTAACTTCACAACAAATACGTTAGGGTCAGTGACTTATATCATTTTGATTGCACTATTAAGAAATCTAGAAAAAAAATCTTCGACTCTAATGTAATGTCGAAAATAAGTTTATATAGTTTGTCTATCATGCCACATGGTATGAGTTTAAGGTGTACAATGATTATAGACTAAGGCATAGACATTGGGTGAGGTTTTTTCTACTGGATTAAGATGCAATAGGTGATAACCTATGTCGCTTGGTTTAAGGAAGTTTGGTTAATTTGGTGAGTGACCTTACATTTTTTAAACAACTATGAAAGTGTATCTGATTTTGACATTTGTGCTAGACCTTAAAGATTACTTTTGTTGTGTGGTATTAGTTTCTTTGAAGCTCATCCTATCAAGAATAATTAATAGAGAAAGGTACAATCTTTTATCAATTAGCTTTCTGTAGAAGGATTTAGAGTTGGTTTTGATTTTAATATCAGATCGAGTTGTAGTACTTTGTTGCAACAACTATTCTACCAATCAACAAAGAAACAACAACAGATGCAAATGAGATTTTTATGGGTCAGGAGAGAAGATAACGAAGGAATACATGTGCTTTATAAAGTTCCCAGCTTGACTTGTCAAAGAATGAAATTGTTGCGACGATTTGCAGGTGTTTTAATTGCGATCCAATCTTTGCTAAGCCGCATACCTCCACTTCTAATCCATCTCTATTGTGAGACAACAACGAAGGGTAGACTTTCAAGACCTTCGTTGGAAACCAAGCTCACCGGAGTTCACTGTTCTAGAACCCCTTGTCTCTTCACTTTCCTAATTTATTCATGTTTTTCACTTTCTGTTAATTAATTTAAATATAACTTACATAAATTCCATAGTGTAAAACTTAAATTACATCATATCTCTATTCTTTTCTATTTTGCAAAAATCTCTTAAAAATTGTAGCCGGATACATAACGTCTGATACATAAAACAACTTGATTGTTGCGCTTAAAAAGAAGTCTAAATATAAAATTAATTATCACTCCCATGAATCACGCAAAACATATTGATATCAATCTATTCCAATCCGTAACAGATTCAGAGAATTCAAAATTAAAATTTCCTTCTCCCCCATCTATCCCAAATCATAACATATCCAAAATAGATGACCACTGTTGCTGATACATGATGATATTGATTTTGTTGAGATATTCAGTAATTTGGGTGAGCGATCTGAGTTATGAACGATACATTAGTGATGGAATAGTTGTTGGACAAATGATTTCTTTTGTGAATCTCAAAATCCGTCATTACAGCTAAATTGAATCTCAAATCCGACATTGATACAACAGACAATATGGCTGGAGAGATACATTGCTTTGATTCTACATCCGGTGAAATTGTTTGTGTCGAAGTTGGGGAAAACGGTACCCAAGGTATTTTTATCTTCTTAAATTAACTACATCTAATATTACATGGAACTATTATTGGTTCTCTGCGAGTGAGGTAATTGTTATGTCTTCCTATCGTCCATTCTTTGTTCTGACAGGCCTTCGAGGATTCCAACCATACATACCCCTTCGGGTGCTACGCCAACTAGGACAAAGACAAATCTTACCTAGGGCCGAGGATACACATAGTTTCGTATGGGAGGTGTCATCTAAAGATCGGGATCGAGAATCAGAAGCTTAAAAGATTTGGGGTGGTAGTCGAACGTTAGGATCAAAAGTTATGCACTACAACAAATTTGACTATCAAAGACAAATGATTTCGTCACTTATAAATCATATTTCGTCACCAAAGATCTTGTGTGACAAAAAAAATTTCGTCAGTCAGTCGTCACTAAAAGTTTACAAAGACGATTTAGTGCATCGTCACTAAAAAGTTATATTAACTACAAAAAGAAAAATCGTCCCCAAATGTGTCGATTTTTGTGACGAGTTTATTTGTCATAAAAAGTGTAAATTTTTTGTAGTTAATAGTATGATTTTGTCACTAAAAAGGTTATTTTCACTGACAAAATTACATCGTCACTATTTATTTAGTTCAGTCAGTGACGACATCAATTGTCTCTAAAGTTATATTATTTCGTAGTTGAACAAATGTAATTTTGTCACTAATGACTGTTTTTTATATACAAAAAATTATTTCGTCCTAAAATATATAAATTAGGGACAAAATTATCATTATAAAAAGGTTAACAATTTCGTAGTTAAATTTATCACCGTGTCACGAAAAGTATAGTTTTTACTGACAAGATATAATTGTCACTATAAATTATCATGATTAGTGACAATATATTTTGTCAGTAAATGTAGTCGACTTATGACGAAATAATTTATTTGTGAGAGAAATATTTGTCTTGAAAAGTTTGATTTAGTTGTTGCTAAAAGTTACCTTTGATGAAATAATATTTTGATGCTCACAAACATTCGATGACATTTAATTATTTCGTATTGATATTATTTTTTAAATTAGAATACATAAATTGAAAAATAAATAATAAAAATATCTCAAATAATCATAAAATTCATCCATTATCATAGCATTAAAAACAACAAACATTTGATGATGTTCAAATTTGTAAATGGTAATAATTCACTAGTTTCTCGTTAATTTGATAATTTATAAATGGTGACAAATTTTCTCATATTTTAGAAGATTAATTAATTCATCAATATAAAAAATTTACTAGGAAAAGTCTAAAGTCATAATATGTAACATGAAAATTTATTAAATTAACATCATGACAAATATTAAATTTATTTTTTAAACTTAGCAGATATCATATAATAATATAAACTCAACACAATAAAATAAAACATTTAACATAATAACAAAAAGTGTCTCTCATGATCATATATATTTTAGAATTAAAATAATATTGAAATAATCTCATTAAAAGATTCTTATATGATCCTAACGGAAGTACATAATGTTAGTCGTCAATAAGAAAATAAAAATATTACTGCTTATATGCTAATGCAACCAACTTATCTAATAGCTTTACTCTTCATTCAATTTTTCAATTTACCTGTGTGAAAAGGAAAAAAATATAATTTTAATGTGTACTCACTGCTATTTTGATTTAAACATGATATATTATAAAATTTTAATTGTAAAGTTGCTATTAGAATGAGAAATAAATAGAAAAGATACTCACTCAAATTCCACAGTAAAATTGCCAATCCTTCTTTTCTAAGGATATAGACATTGAGCTTTGTCTGCAAACAAAAAAGAAGTCAAGAATCATATTTTTTTTTTAATTTTCTAAAAAAATTTAACGCTGAACAAATTCATAGGCTAAACACAAGTAACTCGTTTAAATTATCATACTATATTTTTAAAAATTACACTAGAGTGAAGGGAGACAAAGTTCATAAATTAAAATAAATTTAAGAAAACTACTGAAAATTCAAGTGAGGTATAGCAGAAAGTAAAAGAGGGTTGCATATTTTCATATTATTTAAGGAGTATGCATCTCATGATAAAACACTGAAAATTCAATAAAAATAAAAAATAAAAATAAAGATAATGGGAGAGAAGTATTACGTGGGGAGATAAGGAGTGGATGTGGCTAATAACTAAAAGAGAGGTTTGTGGAGAAGGAAAAGGAAATGAGAGAATTACGTGTGTTTTTTTCCTACGAATTTGGAAATGAATACTCTCTTTTAATTTATTCATTTGATTTTGGTAAATACCTTTATCTGATTTTTATTTGACATAAAATTTAAGAAAGTAATTTAATTTATTTGATTTTGACTTGACATAAAATTTAAGAAAGTAAATAAGATTTTTGAATCGTGTAATCTTAAACTAAAAATATGCGGAATGTGTAAAAAATAGTTTTTAATCTTCTAATTTTAAA
This sequence comes from Solanum piurae, assembly GCA_029582685.1. Taxonomy (NCBI): domain Eukaryota; kingdom Viridiplantae; phylum Streptophyta; class Magnoliopsida; order Solanales; family Solanaceae; genus Solanum; species Solanum piurae. Next base: position 57,254 of record JAJOOO010079582.1, read on the forward strand.
TATGTCATGTGAAAAATTAGAATTAAAGAGTTACCAAAATAAGGGAAGAGAAATCATTTTAAAAAATAAACTAAAAAAGGAGTATGGAAAATAAATTAAAACAAAGGGAATTATAAATATAAAAAAAAAAGTTGGGTAGAAAATTAAGTATTTATCATAATATAAAGACACTTAGTAGTCATGCAGGGAAATGTGTTGGTTTCATTTTATTTTCACACTTTATATTTATTTTATTACCCATAATTTATGGCTACAAACAATAAAATTTGTGTAGAAAGAAATAACAATTAAGACATAAAAATATTATGTGTGTTACAATTTGTATAAATCTTCTAGTTCTTCATTTTCAAAATCAATCCAAGCATTTTTAGTTTGATCTTGAATTTATGTTGGATTTGATATATATTTTGATTTGAATTTGATTTCTCATTACACAGGGGTTCCGTTAGCAACTGGTCGGTTAGCTCAGGTGATTGAGGGAGGTGGTAAGAGACGTATCTTTGCAATTTGCAACTATATTAAGCAAAGATTACTGTTTCCTGTCCACAAGTGGGCAATGAAGGTTCTATCCAGTATTCCAACTGATGGAACTTTCGACCAAGTACTTTGATGACCGCCTTAAACAAGTTTTCCCACAAACAAGTGAATTTGATCTTGAATGTTTTGATATTTAATTTATCCTTGTCCTTTATTTTCAAGTATTTATAATATGTACACAAATGTTTGAATGCTTGCAACTTATAGGAAATTTGTAATTTTTGATCCATGAGTTTTTTTTTTTGAAATTCTAATGACTTTTCTTAATTTTGACCTCCTATTTATAATTATAAGATAAAAAATTATCAGGTTCAAATGACATGGTGATATTTAATTATCGAAACATGTCAATTGCGGTTGTATATTTTCATTGTCACCGAATTTAATGTTATGTCATTTTGATATGTAACAAGATCTTATTTTCTCGTTTATTTGATTTGGCGTACCACACCAGCTGACATGTAGCACCGAACTAGACCTCTAGAATAAGATGAAATTTTGGGTTTGGCAAAGTGATATAATCTATCATTTGTAGCCCAATTAAATGAGTTAACGCACAATATTATGGTGCACATGATACATTAGATGATATCAAGTAAGAAATTTTAATACTGTGATTGCACTATTATGATATATATATATGCATTTTAAGTTTTTTTAGTATTAGGTATTTATAAATATACCGAAATGTGTAGTTACATAAAAAATTATAGTATTATATCATACAACCTAATGTTAGTGCAAAATTAAATGTGTAGATGTTTAAATTTTGACTACAAATTTTTGATATTGAAACAAATACCAAAATTATTGATTAACAAAAAAGTTGCTTGTAATTTCTTTTTAACATATATTTCTACACATATAAGATTGTAAGGTGTTAATATGATATATTTTTTTCCTTTTTAAAAAAAAAAGTAGAAGTCATAATTCTCTATTAAATGACTATAAATAAATTAAAGTTGAACCAACTATGGTTGCCAATGTTTCATGCATATTGCAAAATATCAAAATAAAAATTTAAAATTATCGAATCATATTGAATTAATTTGATATGTTGTATAATAGTATTTTTAAAAATCAAAAATTAAATTTACCTTAATCGAAGTTTGAATTAAGCAAATTATTATTTTAAAATGTCTTGATTGAATGTCTTACAGAAAAAAAAGTTAGAACCCATGTCTGATGGATATCATACATGAGTTTTAATTTTTTTCTGATAGGTAGAACTTCATGTCAATTGAGAAGGTTTAGTGTCTTAAAATATCGTAATCATTTGTCTTATGGGCAAAAATTAGAATTTTCTAAAATAATTTTTTCTTAAAAAAATAATATTAAGCGGGGTTGAAAAATCAAGATCACCCATTACTGAGATCATTTTAGAGAATTTTTTTAGAAGGGAAAAATTATCAAAATCAGTCCATCTTAGGGTCATTACTAAACTTGACCGTTGAAAAAAGCTAAGATAAAAAATTGATCTTTAAGAGTGAAAATGACCCAAATTAAATTTAAAAATTAATCAATCATCTTTAAGTTATAGCCATTATTATTTCAAACATAACCGATTCGCGTTGCAATTGTGACCAATTATTGAGTAAAAATCAAATTTACTCAACTATTTATAATTAAAGATATTTATGAAACAAAGGCAATATGTATTAAAATTGAGATAATCATTTAATTAATTTAATAATGAAATCCTTTGATTTAGCAAAATAAAGTAATTATTAATAATATAATAGGGTCCTGATCATAATTAAAGCACAGTTGGCTTTAATTTGAAAATATAAAAAACATACTCGTTTAAAATACTTTTTTTTAATAAATAAAGTAGTTTTTAAATTAATAAAATGAAATTTATTAATAGTTATTTCACTATGTTTGAAATTCAAGAAACTAAGTTAAAAGAAAAAGAATTGATTAATTAATTTAAAATATCTTTGATCAAAATAGAGTCTCTACACCCACAACCATGACAACTAGCCATCATCACCACTAACTGCAATTAATTTTTTTTTTGGAAAAATATATATTATTGATATAGTATTAGATTAATTTCACATTTTATTAAATTTATTATTATTATTTTAAATAAAGATAAATTTTACGTATTCATATATTAATAATAATCATAATTATTTAGTATTCAAATTTTAAAACAACATCTCAATTTTGAGATGCATAATTAGATTTATACATCTAGATCTAAATACACATCTTAATATTTAGATATGTATCTAAATTCAAACATCATAATTTTATTGAAATCAATAATAGTTGGGGTTCTTGAGACCTCCGAAATTGAACTTATTTTTAGTCATTATAGAAAATAGTTAGTTAAATATCCATAAAATATTTAAAACTTTTGCAAAATAGACTTACAGTCGATGTTATCTTTGTATAATTGCTCTCTGTACAATCCCACTCACATTAGATCTTATGTTTGCACTGTCACTTAAATTTACTTAAGGTATAGTTCGACGTTATCATTATATCATTCTATAGTTTTCTTTTGTTGTTACCTATAGAAAACGCTTTACAGAAATATTGCTAGTTGCTACTTACAATTGTAAATAATAAGCCTAATCAAAGATTATTATATATTTTGCTAAAAATAAAATTAGAAAATAATTAAATTATTTAGCTGCAAATTTTAATTTTTTTTTATTTAAATATTGCATATTTTGTAACAAAACTATGTTGTCACT
>JAJOOO010079583.1:0-57225 GCA_029582685.1 Solanum piurae
CATGTTAAATTGTATATGGTATTATTGTGGAAGGACTTTACCCACATGACGTATAATATGAGTACATGAGCTTATGCATACAATGAATAAACTACTTGGATTACCATTATATCCATGTCTAATATAATGAATGCTAGATGTGTTGATTTGATGTGATCTATCATCCTTGTATGCAAGATATGAGAATTATGCATGGCTGTGATATTATGTACATGTTTTATGAACACTTTGAGAGTGAAGTGTCTAAGATGATAATGTTGTTGTTGTGTCATTGAAAGGAAAATAACACATACTCCATGCATGAGTATGATTATGATGTATCTATGGTGTTAATTGAAAGGTTATTTCTCATATGCACCTTTACACATTACTATGCATGAAATGTACATGACTATGATAATCTTCTTGTATTGATTGAAAGTCTATTCTCATTAAAACACATGATTATAATGTGAAAATTTTCCTCACATAATTAATGATGATTCTAAGGTTGAAAGTCCATTCTCACCTATTGAATCTGTGAGCTATTTTATGAGTTGGGTTGGATGAAGGGTAAGATACTCCTTCGTGCATGTAAATTCAATTCAAGACTAAACAAGTAATATTGGGAAATAATTCTTAGCACCGAGTGGATATGGAATATGAGGTAGAGGCCCTCCCGTCAATTCAAATGGTCGTGTTCTCTAAAGATAATCTCATGAGATGAAAGCTCCCCCGTCAATACAATAGGTTTGGGGTTTCTAGAAGCAATCTCCTTATCCTATAAATATGTGCCCACATAGGTCTTTAGCTAGTGGATCCACCTAAAAGCTAATACATTTAGTTCTACCTTAGACAAGTAGGACATCTCTTTTCGATGTGGGACATGACACCGAATTCCATGTAGCTCACATGGTCTATGTCAGTTAAGGCTATTTTCCTTCCATGAACAAGAATAAGGACAAGAACATGAGTTATGTACTATGGTTCCTCAAGAGATTCTACTTAGCATGAGTAGGGGTATGGGACTTCATTCATGCATTGCACAAGTAGGCTTTAAGAGTGTTCATGTTATGTTTCTCTTATGATATGATGATTGATGAGTTAATGCATGTTTTATATGAATTACGAATATGAACATTAACTATGCTTATGACTTCTCAAGGAGCTCTACTTAGTGTGAGTGGGGTATGGGACTTCATTCATGCATTGCACAAGTAGGCTTTTAAAGGGGATATGGTGTGGTTTTCTTATGCTATGAATATATATGAGTTTATGCATATATGATACGGATTGTTGCTAAGAGTGACTTTCCTTGTTATAAGCTATAAATATGAATGTTTCCTTGTCTATGAGTATTAACTATGGATGAGGTCAAACCATGATAAGTATGAGCATGGTGGCCTAAAAGTAGTACTTAGTGTAGATGGGATTATGGGATCTTATCTATGCATTGCACAAGTATAGCTTAGGGATACTTATGTGATGGTTCTACTATAATGATGATGACCTTGGTACTTAATTATGTATGGGAACTATGCCTTATGATGATTGGTGTATGCATTATGTTGGAGACTATGTGTGTGATTATGTTGACATCCCTTATGCTATGATGAATGGTACATGAGTTATCTTATAGGCTACAATCTCCAACTATTTCAAGGATGAGGTTCAAAATTGGCATATAGCATGGTTTCAACTAAAATGTCCCTTTTAGCATGTTGTAAAGGTTTTTGTGCATGGCTATAATACTTAGTGCATTTTTTTACTAACCCATATTTCTAAATTTCTCAATAAGTGTAGGCCCGGTCGTTCAGGTATGCTTCTGCTAGTGTTCAAAGATCGGATTGATTCTCTCCACGCTTTTGGTGAGTCCTCATTGTTTGAGGACGGAAGATGTTCATTTTAGTGTCTTTCTTACTTTCTCGTTTGAGACTATATTGTAAAAGGGTTGTGACCCTTATTGATACTCGATTGTATTAGATAGCTTAATGAGACAATGTCTAGACTTCTATTTGATTTATGAAAAGAGTTTGATTGTAAAGATTTTAAATTCCGCATCATATCTATTTATCTTATGTCATGATATGCTAAGGGGCTGTATGAGACCCCTTCGGGGTGGAGTACTCCGTGTTACAGCTAGGGGTACCCCTGGGTCGTGACAAACTTGGTAATCAGAGCACAAGATTTAGAATGATTCTACGATGATGTCTCATATGCCACGTCTAGTAGAGTCTTGTTCATAGTGTGAAGCGCGCCACATTTATGAATGAGAGGCTACAAGATGCTTAAGAAATTCCACTTCTTCAATACTCTTAAATCTTGCGATAGAGTTTAACTTATAAGGTCCTTCTTCTAATCCTTATACGGTGGTCCACAAGATATGACTACTCAAGGAGCTTTCACCGGTGGATTTGAAGGAGACAATATTGTTCAAGGAGTTCCTCTTTAAGTTCCTTAAGTTCCGGTTGACTTAATGTCTAATGAGAAGATTAAGTATGGTTTTCAATTGTTGACTCAAGTTGGGATAGAAATTCTGGAATTCTATGGGTCAAAGTGGAGGAAGACCCTCAAGAGTTCATAGATGAGATCTGAAGGGTGTTGAATTTTATGGGAGTGACTCCGGTAGAAAAGGCAAAATTGGCCGCTTATCAATTGAACCTTGATTTGAGATAATTGCTCAAACTATCCTCTTAAAAGAGGTAACTGCTCTTGAAATATCTTATGAACTCATAATTCATTTATAAATCTCAGTTTCTCTTTTATCAATGTAAAAATTGATACCTCTAAGAATACATAGTACACTTATACTCTTACTCAATTCATACTCAAAATCTCTTTCTCAAAAATATATCAAAATCATATTTTAATATGATCATTGATGACTCGGGAAGTCATATTGCATAAACATTGATGGTATATCTAGATACCATACTGCTCATACATTGATGGCATACTCGGTTGTCATACTAATCATGTTTTAGAAACTCTTTTCTCAAAACTCATCTTTACTTTCTCAAAACTCAGTTAAAGAACTCAAGTGTTAGGTTTAAAAAGCTTTTCAAAATCTATAACTCAAAGCATAGGGTTCATGTGGAATTATGGACACAAATTACTCAACTTGAGGACCTCAATAACCATATAGAAACTCATGAATACAAATCTTTCTCAAAACTCATCTTTACTTCCTAAAAAATTCAGTTTAAAACTCAAGTGTTGGCTTTAAAAAGCTTCTCAAAATTTATAACTCAATTCATTAGGTCCCTAGAATTCTGTTAGTTCTTCAGATTTTGATAAACTGTTCAGACCTAGGGTTTCTACATATTCAGGATTTATTGTGATTATGATTCCTATGATCTAATTAACTTGTTTCTTGATAATCTAGTATAATTCTATGCATAGCACTCGAAAAACCCTAGCTTGTGTAAGTTTATCGTATTTCATTAATTATACTTTCTAGTCCTCTCAGTTAGAAATTTATCCTTCAAATTTTGAATGTTATATTCTCAGTATATATAAATGTTGCATTCTCAGTTAGCATGTCAGTTTGAGATATTCAGTATTTAGCGCATTTAAGCTTCAGGAATATTCAGATGGGAGTAGACTTAGCACCGAGTTGTACTAGGGTTTAGCGTACTCTTAAAGTCCTAGAACTACGTGCCCTTGTAGGTTTATAAGTCCCCTCTGTTGGGCATCTATTTAGGGATCACACTACAATCATGCCTCTATACCCCTGTCAAGGTATATTGGGTCCTCTCGATGGGTGTATACATCAGAGTCCACATTTAGCTCAAGTGGTTTATGTCGTTTAATAGGATCTCCCACAGTCATAATTTTTGTGCATTTACCAGGTTTTCAGCATTTACATCAGTATATAGTTCAGCATGTTGCCTTCATGATTAGTACTTGGTCATTGCATTTAGTTTGGTTTTAAGTTATACTTCAGTACATATCTATATCATGCATGTTCAGTAGATTCAAAGTATGACACATATTTTTGTGTTACATCGTTTCATGATGTAGGTTCAGGCACTCAACTTCCAGATCACGCTTAGATCGATTCTCGATTTGACTTCAGCAGCTTCACTGGTGAGCCCTCATACTCTTAGGACAATAGACATGCTTTCTATTTTAGTCTTTACTTTATGTTTTCACTTTTGTCAGAGTTAGCTGGGGGATGTCCCAGCAGCACAACTCAGTTAGAGGATTTTCAAATATAGTAGTATATTTAGCTAGAGTGGTCAAGTGTTGTTTTATTTATCACAAAACTCTTGTTATGTTTTATATATTCAGACTAGTTCGGTATTCCCCATTTCAGATATCAACTATTTTTAGCTTCCGCATAATACATGATTTACTCTGTTATTTCTTTAGTATGCTTGTCATATGTCAGACTCAGGGTTAGCTTGGGTTCACTCGTCATCCTAGGTCCCGTGTTTCATCTAGAGGGTAGCCTCGGGGTGTGACCCATTTTTCTCTACTTTATCCACCATATTTGTTCCAACTAGTTACTCACAAGGTTCCAAGCATGAATGTAGGCAGAAAACAATGGAGGAAAATCTTTTGACCCTTAAAGAAAATAACACATGGGACAATGTTTCATGTCCTTCAAATATCACTGCAATTGGATGTAAAGGTATTCATTCAATTAATCTTCATTTTGATAGCACTCTTGATCAATACAAATCTAGGTTGGTTGTTCTTGGCAATAGACAAGAGTATCGTGTGGAATATGAAGAGACTATTGGTCTCTTCATCAAATGGATGTAAAAACTGTTTTATCCACGGTGATCTTAAAGAAGATATGTATATGAAACCTTTACCTGCTTTGTTCTTATCACCTACATCATATATATTCAAGTTGAAGCGGTCTTTGTACGGACTAAAACTAGCCCCTAGGGCTTGGTTTGACAAATTTCAATCTACTTTGCTACAATTTTCTTCTGAGTAGAGCATATATTACTCATCTTTGTTTCTTCAAAAAAACATCAACAAGTTGTGTTCTTCTTTAGGTATATGTAGATGACATTATTATTATTACAGATGCAGATTCTTCATTAATCACTAGTCTCCAACATCAACTTAAAATTCTTTTCATATGAAAGATCTTGGTACTCTTACATATTTCTATGGTTTGGAAGTTCATAATTATTCTTCAGGTGTGTTTCTAAACCAACACAAATATACTCAAGATCTGATTTCTTTAGCTGGTCTTCAAGATTCCTCTTTCGTAGATACTTCATTAGAATTTGAATGTGAAGTATCGTCGTGAGGAAGGTGATATTCTTCTTGATCCAACTATATTTCAACAATTAGTTGGGAGCCTGAATTACCTTAGTATTACTTTGCATGATATCTCTTTTGTAGTTGAGCAAGTTGCTCAATTTATGCAAGCTCCCCATCATCTCCATTTGGTGGCAATTCGTCGCATCATTCCGTATCTTCTAGGAATATCTATGCATGGATGATTCTATCCTAGTGGTTCTCATATTCGTCTTAATGCCTTTAGTGATTCTGATTGGGTAGGATGTCATGATACTCGTCATTCAATCATCGGTTGGTGCATGTTTCTTAGAGAATCATTGATATATCAGAAGATTAAGAAGAAAGACTGTGTATCAAAATCCTCAACAGAGGCTGAATATCAATCTATGTCTACTACTTGCGCTGAGCTTGTATGGCTTTGTGGATTACTTTCTTAGATTGGATTTCCTCAATCTAATCCTACTCCTCTCTATGACGATAATACAAGTGCTATTCAGATTGCTAATAATATGGTTTATCATAAGAGGACCAAACACATCGAAGTAGATTGTCATTATTTTCAATAAGTTGTAGATAATGCAGTCATTACTCTTTGTTGGGTTTTATCAAGGTGTGAATGGTAAATAAAAATTAATGACAAATTGGGAAATGTGGGGGAACCAATTTGGAAGGAAAATGAAAAGTCATTTCAAATGGAAAGTCGTTGAAAATGAAAAGTCATTTCTCCCATATTGGTAGAAGAAAGGAAAAGTGTTGGCCTAATATTAGGAAACACTTCATTTAGCTCTTAAAGGGTTAAGTAGAAGGTGACCCCTTGCGATGTCGTCGTTGCTCACTCGGCTTCGGCAAATAATGTGATTGATTGATAATTTTTAGGCTAAATTTATATAATCAGTTTCATTAATTAATTTCTTTTTTCTTAAAAATTAATTTAGAATGTTAATTAATTAATGAAATTAATTTCGTGTAACACAATTATTTGAAAATTTGTGCATAATGGTAAAGTCGTTCAATATGGACCTGTTCTTTCTGAACATACATTTCTTTTCCCAAAAGACACAAACGTTCTAGAAAGACATGTCTGAACAGATGCGTTCACACTCTTGTCCAAACAAACGTGTTCCTTTTGCAATTGTCTATAAATAGAGAGATTTCTCTCATTTTTCAAACACTGAAAGTTTTCTCTCTTCTGCTTACATTTTCTTACAAATCAAATTGTCGATCGACTGAGTCTATGTGTGCTCTCGTTACTGTTCTTTGAGTTCGTTGAAATTGTTGAAGTTTGAGGTACCGCTACTTCTTTAATAGTTAATCTATTTTTTCTTGGGAGGAATGAATCTACAACCTCGGGTACTTGATGATTTTAATTTTCTTAAGGATACATTGTGGGTTCTGTGGACTCGGATTATTTATTTTCTATCTATATCATTGTTATGTTTCTGTTTTTACTAACCTGGTTAAAGGAGATAACACTCTTCCACACGTTTCTTTAGAAAGCTGTTGCATTTACAAAATTCATGGCATACAATGTCATCAGTTTCTAGTAGGCAAATTGATGCTTCTTGATCAACCAATATCAATTTGAGGGGGGATGATAGCATGATGAATAATAGAGAATGATTGTATTTATTAATATATATAGTGTTGATATTTTAGAGATTTGTTGTAATAATCATAGAGGATAATATTGTTATAAAATAGCAGATTTGGAGGGATAGCATAACAGATTTAGATGGATTTAAATGGCTGATTTAGAGGGATTGAATATCTAATATTTAAGGATAAGGATAACGGATCTTTTGGGACGTGTAATGTGTATACTCTCTATATAAAGCAAAGATTATCGCTTTGAGAGACAATCAGCAAAATCTTGACAATTTGTCTCTATATTTTGTACTCTCATATTTATAGAATGGACTAGTTTTTGAATGCGTGTGTTGCACGTATTTACCTGTTAGTTGGTATCAAATTCTTCTATATGTGATTTCAAGTGATACGTAAGATAATAAAAATATAAATTAATTAAAAGGTATCAACACCTAGCACTTAAACTCAAAATGGAGTCAATATTTGCGGAGGTGCTTCTTTGTAAATTATGTAATTTATATATCATTTCACAAACATTTTATATTAGATTTGATGAGATGAATTTTTCTATCTAAACAATAATTTGTAGATAAATGATTTCTCGTCCACCTAAAAGAAGGCCAAAATGACTTCTTCCATCTTATTGGAAGTATACTAATGTTTCAACGATTCCTACTTCCTAGTGTCTCACTAAAAAACGTGCAGTATTCATATTTTATTTTGATTTCTCTACAATCTCTGTTTGAAGGGCCTAAAATTCCCCTCAAGTATTTGAATTGGTACAAAATTATCCTCCATCCACCTATCGGCCCTAAAATACCCCCGACGTCCACCTTTCGGCTCAAAAATACCCTTATGTCTAACGGACCATACTCATTAGGTGGATGGAGGGTAATATGGCACCATTATAGTTTAAGGGTATTCTAGGCCCTTTCTGTTGAAATAATTTAAAATTACTTAATATATAATCTCACATGATTGACTTGATTTTGAATTTCATAGTAAATTTAAAATTATAAAAAGGTTAGACATATACTCTCCACACTCCTCCCTCCCCGGCCCTTCACTTCCTATCTCTTCCATTTTTTTTCTATTTGGATCTTGTCCGCCATTTTAACTTTTTTCAGATTTATGATAAACAAGAGAGAAAAAAGGAGGAAAATAACGATGAATTCATATAGAAATAATTAGTTCAATAAAAGATGACTTAAATAAGCAAGTATGTACAAATATTATATTTTTCTTTTGTGTGTACCCAAAATTAAAAATAAAAGAATAAAAATAATCATTTCTCTTATCCCCACCCTCATCCCATCATGACAATAATACTAATTAAAAGTATATAAATATGTGACTTCATTTCAAGTTTGAGTCTCAGATATCCTAATTAAGAATAAGAGATTAAAAAAAGGAATAAAATAGAAAATGAACAAGACATTTGGATAATTGAGAGAAAATTTTATATTAATGAAAATAATATTTTTTTAGATGTTCAATCAGTCGGGGTAAGTATGAATTTTAGTTGGATCCCCATTTATGAGTTGGGTTACGTTATAATAAATTGAGGTTGATTTAAAATAGGTCAATAGAAAGATATCATGAAAGTGTTTATTTTTTCAATATTATTTTCAAGTGCATCGGGTCAAAATATGAATCATAAGTGGATTTATAGAAAAAATGATTTTTTTAAATATCATTTTTATTATTTATTTGAGAAGGGATTACATTAAGCAATTTAATAAATAAATATTTAATAATCTTATTTTAAGGGAGCTATTAAAAATAAGGGCAAATATGAGTCAAAGTATTAACATCGAGGGCATTTTGGAGCCGAAAGGTGGACGTCAGGGGTATTTTAGGGCCGGTAGGTGGATGGAGGGTAGTTTTATACCAATTCAAATATTTGAAGGGAATTTTAGACCCATCTCCGTAAAAACAATAACAAACTTTATAATCTTCATCTCTGCATCTGATATGTTAATTAGGTTGCAACAAAAACAAACAAACATGGGGAATTCAAGTTAATTAGTAACTTGAACTTATCAATAGTAAAATCATATATAGATAATGTCTCTTCATATTAATTACATTTATTACAATTATAAAGTAAATTTCCAACAAAAACACTTCATTAGCCATTTATTTTATGAACACCAACAGTTTTGTTTTATTATTGAGTGCAGGTAATAAGTGAAGTTTAAATAGTTGAGTATTGTTATACAAAAAGCTTCAAACTGTAAATTTTCATATCTCATAGAGTAATTGTTTAATAAGAATAGATATTTATGGATAGCCAATTAAATTTGAGGGAATTAGCCAATTCATGCAAAAGGAGCTTATCATACCGAAACTGTAGAAAATTGAAGCACTATAAACATAGAAACTACGTTTACCATCAAAACATTAGCAAAACTAATATTTTAATTTCTTAAATTAAGCAATATTCAATTAAGTAACTTTTTCTATTTGAGGAAGGATTATATATGTGAAATAAAAGTGAAATCTACAACTTCACGATCATGTATGTACATATATACAATATAAACATGACAATAATTGATTTAATAATTTATTATTGAAAAAGTCATACCTCCTATACTCTGATGAAATTATGTTTGGGACTATGCTGCCTGAAAATTTAACAATTAGAACGATAAATCAATGGCAAGAAAAACATAAAAATGAATAATATATAACTTGAAAAAAACATAAAAATGAATAATACATAACTTGAAAAGGGAAATAGAAATTTAAACATTATAAACATGACAATAATTGATTTGATAATTTATTATTGAAAAAGTCATACCTCCTCAAATCTGATGAAATTATGTTTGGGACTATGCTACATGAAAATTTAACAATCAGAATGATAAATCAATGGCAAGAAAAACATAAAAATGAATAATGTATAACTGGATTAAAAAACTTGTTCAAAAAGGGAATAGAAATTTAAGAGACAATTCAAGCTATAGGCATAGATGTATTCTTGAACATACAACAAAAGAAAGTGTCTTATACAAATCTTAAAGTCCTAATTGACTTTTCTTCTTTTGAAAAACATTTCGATTCAATCAATAACCCTATAAATTATCAGTGTTTTGTATTCTAGCAATTAAAATTCTTTACTAAAATTAATAGTGATTTATTATTATATTTTTGTTAGAATAATGATTTATTGTTATAAAAATTGCTTATTTAAATCTTGATTGTTGCAAATTGCAATTAAGAGACCTTTTTAAAAATTAAATGTTATAAATTGCATATACATGTTTCACTATGCTAATTATGATTTATTATTTTTTGAAAGGTAATTAAAACATTATTGTTTGATATTTCGTTAGATTTTTAAATTATATTTTAATTTTAATATAGAATAGGGGTAAAATGGTAATCCAACTTTACAGTTTGGAGCTTCCCACTTTTAGTAATATATATATATATATGATTTCTCATCTCCTTTGTGAATGTAGGTCAGTTGACCAAACCACGTTAAATATTTGTTTCTTTTGATATATTTCTCATTTTTTTCTGTCTATCGAGGTTTGCTTTGCGAGTTTCCACATGACACCTGATTATTTGCGGTTCTAACAAAGTGGAAAGACATATTTATCCCTGAACGAATAAGGTTGTCGTTGTTGGGAGACGTTCAAAATATTCATTAACTCTGTTGAGAAGGATTTTTTTTTTAAAAAAGGTAACATTTACTTCAATATATCCACATGTATACTACATCAATGTGTAGTCTCCTTGCAAGAAGTTATACTTACATCAGTCCAAAGATCTTCTAGTTATAATAGTGAATAACATTAGAAACATATTCAAAATTTCCTATCACTACTTGCTTACACCAAAAATAGTAAAGACCTAGGCAATATATCTTTATCTTTTGAATATTGTTGTTCTTTCCCTTAAAACATCTCTGATTCCTTTCCTTCAAAATTGTCCACCAAATGCATGGTGGGAATCCTCTATCTCTCCTCCTTTTTTCCTACATTTCCATTACTATTCCAACATTTTAAAACTTTTGTGATTCTCCTAAGTTTTGTCCACTTAATCCTCCTCTTATGGATGAACATTTGTCATAATTGATCTATCCAATTGCAGCGTAAAAAGAGATGGTTGACTATCTCTACCTGCTCTTCTCATACATAACATCTAGAGCAAAGGTTGTGTTTCCTCTTGTTCAAGTTTTCATGTGTCAATACTTCATCCTTTTCCAAAAGCCATGTGAAATAATTCACCTTGTATGGAATTTTTGTTCTCTAGATCATTTTGCAGGGCCATCCTACTTGCTGCACTTCAATAGGCCTCAGTCCTTGATATGGAGATCTTACACTGAACTCTCTCTTTCTCTCCCCTCTCCATATGAGTCTATCATCCTATTATGTTAGATTGGTATCCATAGCGATAATGTCATGAAATATTGTTATGGATGTCATTTAAGTTTCTTCCCACATCTAGGTTCCGCCCTTGTCTTGTCCATAAGTCTCTCATTGATGCATCATGTGCTTGAATTAAACTATGTGGCTTAGGGAATACTTGTTTGAGTGTCTCATGTCTGCACCAAATGCCATTCCGGAAGGCTACTATTACTCTATTACCAACCTTAAAGTTTTTGTATCCTTGATCAGTAGCCTTCAGTTCCTGATTGATCTCCATACACTACAATCATAAGGGTTGGTCTCCACCTCTGTCATCTCCATGCCATATTTTTTGTTGTTATTACTTTCTTCAATAGAGATGCTTCTGGAGACGCAAATTTCCCCAACCATTTCATCATCAAGCTTTTATTCTGCGTACTCAAAAATTCTGATGTTGAGTCCATCCCCTCTCTTTCTAACTAGCACCTACTCCCATTTGACCAAATGATACGTCTTCTTATCTTCACTCATTTTCATAGAAACTGCCTCCTAATTGCATCTAACATCTTGGTTCCTTTGGCTGCTTTAGGGAATATTGAAATCATGTATGATGGCAAGGCATCCAGGGCACTGTTAACTAGAGTTAGTCTACCACTTGAGGATACATATTAACACTTCCAGTTCACAAGCTTCCTTTCACATGTTTTAATTACACAACTCCATATTCCACTTGACTTGATTTTAGCCCCAAAGGCATTCCCAAGTAGGTTGTTGGTAGTTCACCTACTTTCCCTCCTAGCTTGTAAGCTAAGTCCTCAATATTTTGTACTATGTTTACTGGATAAATGAAACTCTTGTTCCAGTTTATGCACAAACATGACACAACCTCAAAAATATATAAAATAACTCTCAAAATCAACATTTTCTCCTTTACAGCTCAAAAGCCATTTGTTAAATGGTTACAAGCTTATGCATCTCCTTCTTTAGTCTTTCAGCCAAAAGTTTTGCAACTATCTTGTATACACCCTCCACTAATTGGTCTGAAGTCATTTAGTTCTTCTGCCCATATCTTCTTGGTTATCAAAGTCACAAAGAGTAGCCTTTATACTCTTCTCAAACACTCCTTTCACATAGAAGTTTTGAAATACTGCAACCATTTTTGTTTTGATGATATCCCAACACTCACTAAACAAAGACATAGAGAAGCCATTCAAGCCAGGGGCTTTGTCCCCATCACATGTGTTGATGATTTCTAGAATTTCCTGAGCTTCAAAAGGGGCAATCAGTTGGTTGTTGTCATTTTCATGAATCATAGCCCACTCCCTCATTTCCAACTCTGGCCTCCAATCCTCAATTTCAAAATATAGATTCCCATAGTACTCAGTGATCTCTCTTTGTATTTTAGCAGGTTCAGTCACTAACTCCTCTCGGACTTTGATTTTGTCAATAGTGTTGACTGTTCTGTGTGAATTTTCTATCTTGTGGAAGAAACTAGTATTTTTGTCCCTCTACCTAAGACAAACTACCCTAGAACTCTGTCTCCATGTTGTTTCTTAATTTTTTACTATTTCTTCCAACTCAATTCTAAGTTCTAATCTAGAAATTATCTCCCCTTACTCCAAAATTTTGTGATCATGTATCATTTCAAGTTCTGCTAATTGGTTGAGCACAAGTTGCTTTTGTTGTTTCAGATATCCGTGACTAGTCTTGCTCCACTCTTCCGACTTTCCTTTCAATGGCCTCAGCTTTGCTACCAGTACAAAGTTTTGTTTTCCCTGGAAATAAAAAGACCCCACCAACCTTTACTCTGTCATTAAAGCCTTCTATAGTCAACCACTAATTTTCAAACTTGAAATATGATTTGGTTGACCCCTATTATCCACATTGTAGCATCAATGAGGAATGATCAGAGAAAATTCTCTGCAGAATAGACTGCTTGATATTCCTGAATCTTGTGTCCTATCTTCAAAGATCATTAACTTATCTAGTCTTGATACTGTGGAATGTTTGTCACGTTTCCTCCATGTGAATTCTCCCCCTACTATGTCTAAGTCCATTAATTCCATGTTTTCAATAAACTCTAAAAGATCTGTCATTGACTTGCTGATTCAGACTCCAAAGACCTGTGAATAGACATCTAGCTGCACCAAATTCCCACCAAGTGTCTTCATTTTCAACTCTGTAATTTGGGGTGTAGACTCCCGTTTTGCCATTTAAAATCCTGATTTTTTTCTAGAGAAACGACATGAAACTGAATACGCTCCCGCAATACTTGCTTCCCCTTCCCATATTCTTTTATCCTACATAATTATTATGCGTCCCCTAGTCCCACTAGCTTCTACTTGCACATAATATAACTGTCTACTACCCCCAATTTCTTTAACTATGTTTGCAATCTCCTCCTCCATTTTTGTCTCTTAAAAACACACAACATCATCTTTCCAGATTCTTAACATGTTTCAGATCATACTCCTTTTCTTCCCACAATTCAGTCCCCTCACATTCTCGGATACAATGTTTAAGTTCATTGATCCATGATGGCCAAATACCTCTCTTTACTTCTAGAGCCATTGTTGTGAAGCTTAAAATCTAGTTGTAGGTTCTTTAGTTCCAAATGCCCTTTATTATTGCATGTTGATTGTTCACTCTGTTTCCCCTTTCTTTCTTGCTTATTAGTATCAATTTTCTTCAATAATTCCTTAGCCCTATCCTCACATCCTTGAAAATAAACCCCAAATTCTGAGCTAAGTTTGTTTATATTTTGCTGTATCCATTCTGAGGTGCTCAATGTGTTGTTGTCTTTCTCTCGGAATAAAATACCCAGTGGGATAACATTCTCTGCACCTCAATTTGTATTCCCCTCTGCCAATGGTTGTACCATTACCGCTGTACTTTTCTCCCCCAATTCTTCCCTATTTTTTCCATGCATGTGTACCATATGTCTCACAACTTCCAATTCCCCCTCGTCCCTATTCAATGGAATAATTTGTTTTCGAGATTTATTTTCCTTCGTTTGATTCAATGATATCTTAATGTTAATTATGTCTTATAAGGGGTTTCTAAAGCTTCGGCTCGAGGCTTTTCCGCAACAATTGGGTCCAAGAGAATTGGCCCCAAATTTAGTCCCAATTTCCTTTGACCTAGTTTTTATCTTTTATACACGTTATATTATCCCCTTTTAAATAGCGAGCCCACTTGCATGAGAGACTCCTCACTCGAAGACTCCACGTGCCCATCCACCTTTTCTGTTGGTAGTACCTATGTTATCATCTGCAAAAGTTGATCTTAGGTATTTACCGTTGGGTACTTTCCCTTCTCCACTCTCCTCTCATCTGAAAATTTCACTATGAACAGAGCTTCACACCACACCGAAATGGTGTAATTGAAAAAATCACAGGTTATTTCTACTTATCTGGGAATCCATTCATCATCGCCTTGTACTTTTATTCTAGCCCAATGAAGATGATTTTTGAGAGCTCCTCCATCTCGATATAGCCTCCACATAGATTATCGATCTCTTTAAAAACCTTTTTCAACCATAGATTCATAGGTAAACCTAATAGTATGATCCATACCCAATATATCCTTACCTCTATTGGCCGACAACCAGTTGTTGGGTTCCAACTCCATCTTTTCCAGATCCATTGGCCTGTTAAGAAATGGTCTGGTGCTAGTCTTGATGGTAGTTCCAACAGAAAATGCTCGTCGCTCATGGCATACACTTTAATTTCAATCGCCCACTTCCAGGAGTTACAGGCTCATCTTTTTACACCATTCAAGTTAGGGATTTTATTTGCTTGGCACTAAAATTTCCCTACTATGCATCTATTCCAGAGGTCCTTTTTTAATTGTGATTTGCCTCTTGTGATCCTTACTATGTTTGTTGTGCTCTATATCTCTGCCTTCTCTATTTCCTCAATTGCCTATATGTCATGGAAGAAAGCTTCTTTGTAAGACTTATGGAGTTGTTTTTTATCCTTCACTACTATACCCTATGTTTTGTCGGGTTCATAAATAAACCCAACAATCTTGTGACCTATATTCCCCCAACCTCCTTTAAGTGTAGATTCTGGAGTAATTATGATTGATTTGTTTTGACCTTCTAATGTTATAAAACTGATGTATCTCCCGCTCTCATTGTATTTGAGAGTGAAATAGAACTCTGCAAAGTGGTCCTTCATGTTCCATCTCTTAACCGTCCTCTCCTGCACTTTGGAGGCTTCATATTTTCTCTGTTCTTGTTACTAAATCCCAAAATTTAGGTTGATGGTCCTGGATAGATGAATCTACAAATTTAAGGAGTTATCAGGATATCTCCTAGTACAGAAGGAATGTAACAACATATGTTCTCTTTTCTTGTTAGACAACATCTAAACAATGGAGAGGAAATAAGAATGAACCCCCCACCCATCCATATTTTCCTTTTACTTCTTCTCTGTTTTATCATCAACCATACAAAAGGTCGCACCTGGCTAGAGAGGTCATCCGAGAAGTGCAACTCTATGAAAGATCCCTGTGTGGAATCTCCATAGGTGGTGCATGTGGATTACTCTCTAAGAAATGGTTGTTATAGACTAACGTTTAGAACATGTAATTATATGAATCAAATCTCAGTAGAAACATATTGTTAATGTGACTATGTCAGATCAGCCAAAGTAAAATACAAAGGCCCTCCTTTGTTAAAACCCCGATTCTTCTTCTCCTTCTTCTTCTACTACTACGTAAATAGCTAATATTCGTATACTAGTACGTACAGAAATAAAAAGAAATGATTCAAGTCGAGCATAGCAAGTAACGTTGAAGTTGAACATGGTAAAGGACCATTGGTAACTGATGAATTTGTGTTGCCAAATGAGTCTGATGATATTCCTTTTATTGATACCATTGGGCATGATAACTCTATCAGTTATCTCATTCATTCTCTAGGTCGGATTATATATTCGACCTCAAGCAACGAATGACACAACTGATGGTATTTTCACACCCAATGACATCAATAAGAGATTTATCATTATGTTCATTTGGCAAAAAAAATTATCATTTAACAATGGCCCTTTTCCATGCTCAACTTCAAATTTACATGTCATGCTCAACTTTAATTGTTTTCTTTTCTTTTTGTACCCAGTACTAGGTATTAATTATTTATGTAGTAGTACTGGTAGAAGAAGAATCAATTTTTTTAGGAAGGAGGGCCTTTAGATTTTACTTTGGCTGATTTGACAATGTCACATTAACAACATGTTTCTACTAAGATTTAAGTCATATAAAAATATATTCTAAACACTAGTCTATGGAGCTTCCACACGGGGCTCCATCGGTGTGTGGTACTTATCAGATGACTCTCCAGCAAGGTTAGACCTTATATGGGGAAGAAAACCAAGGAAAACCAACATATGCCACAACTGTCACCACGACAAATCAATCATCAAATTCTCCTGGACACCCTAGAGAATCAGTAATTGCAAGACTCACTGCTCATAATGGGAATCCAACAATAGCATTCATGGAAAAATATTACTTTTGTATCATGGAGGAGGAATGTAGGTTGAAAATCATTGAGAAATTCCTAAAAGTGAGACCCCAAATTGATTGATTTAGGTCAATTTTTAAGGAATTATTTCAAATCAGGGCCTCAGTCAAAATTGGTGTGTATGATAATTGCAATGTGTTCTTAGATTTCACAAATCAAGATGATTTAAACTTGATTGAGATCGAGGGTCTTCAATTGTGGTTACAAAAGCGGACCCCCAATTTTGAAATTAGAATAGGACATCCCTATTGCACTAGTGTGGATTCTTCTACCATATTTTCTCTTCCATATGTATTCATGGCATTATGTTAAACAAATTGTGAGTTCTATTGGAACTCCCTTAGCTATGGATGTTGCTACAAATAGAAAAACTAGACCGAGCATGTCTAAGGTTCAAGTTGAAATCAACTTGTTAAAATCTCATTTGGACAATGTCTGGATAGGTCTAGAGGATGAGGAATCACCTTTACGGGGATACTATCAAAAAGCTTGAATACGAAAGCATGCCAAGTATTGTAAGCACTTTATAAAGTTAGGTAACAATGTAATGAACTGGCGGATACTGGAAAAAAATTAGGATAAATTAAGCTAAAGAGGACGATAATAAAAAGAACAAAACAATAAATATGACTCAAGGGGAAGTAGATGCTAGCAGGGGGAAACTGATGAAAAATGAGAACAATAAGAGAAAGTAAAGGAATGGTGAAAAGGCAATGAAACAAAGACAATCAGAATTTGCAAGATAAGGTCAAGGGTCAACAAAATGGTTACACACAAAATGATGTGACAGTGATGATGATGACCGAACGATGGCTGACAGACATAGTATGATTAGAAAGCATAAGAAAAAAAAAAGTTCTCTGAAAAAGAAAAACAAGGTCATGTTCAAAGAAATGATCTCTAGCATAAAAAAAACGTTAGAAATAACAACAAAATAAACAGGATCACGACAAGGAAGTGGAAACAATG
This sequence comes from Solanum piurae, assembly GCA_029582685.1. Classification (NCBI taxonomy): domain Eukaryota; kingdom Viridiplantae; phylum Streptophyta; class Magnoliopsida; order Solanales; family Solanaceae; genus Solanum; species Solanum piurae. The sequence continues at coordinate 17,695 of JAJOOO010079583.1, forward strand.
AACAAAAAAACCTTTTGAGTGTGATAACAAGCGGCAACCAGATGCACATCCATTGTCAAGCCTACAATAGTCACCTTAGTTATTGAAATAGCAGACCAACACTCCTAGCCTTCTCATCAATTAGATGTCAACAATGCCTTCTTGCTGTGTGGAGATTATACAAACGAAGGTAAAGCTCTCAGAAAAATACTCAGTCAGTTGTTTAGAAACACCATCAGAGATATTTATGATCAGATTTTCACTTGGGAATTGAACAAGGAGCATATGGAATATGTGAAATGACTTGAATCAATTGGTTTGAAAATGGAGATTGTAATAGTAAGTATTATTAGATAAAGGAGAAAGAAAGTTTATATTCACATGATATCAAAATTGCCAAAGCTGTTATTAGGCATTTTAGGGAACTTTTTTAGTTGGAGCACCCTTCTATGAATAACAACTTCCTAGTGTGTATTCTAAGTCTGAATACTGGTGATGATAATGAAAGAAGAAACTCAAATGCATCCATATAGAGAACGAGACTCACCTTTCTTACGCCTTGGTGGGATCAGTGGAACTCAAAGACAACCTTAGAATATTAAATCAATGATTTACACCCAGTATTTAACTCATGGCATCTTCAATGCTTGTTTAAATTGATTGCGTGTTGCAGTCTACTATGTGTTGCATGAAGAGATGAATAAGTTTGAAGATTTTCTCTCATTGAGTTCTCCGATGAAATCTGTTTTGTTGGGTCCAAGAGTTTTATCTAAAAATAAAAAATCTCACTAAGAAACCAATACGGAAAAAAAATCTCAAGAGCCATTAGAGTAAAAAGCAAAATTATCACACATACCTGTACTCTTCTTCACTTAAATCCTCATTTCCACCCAGTATAACACTAGTACATACACTACCAAACGCATAGAGATTAGATTAGGATAATGATTAAAAGTAAACACCTATATACATCTCACTGTCACAAATTCAATCAAATACCATATAATATGATCAAGTTTATCAACAGATTCATGTAAGACATTGTTCCCCTACCCTGAACCATATATAGGCAGTGCACTCCTATATTGTTGGAGTTTTGTAACCTTCTGCGAGGGGTTGTTGGTGTTTATGATGTTAAAAATGTTTTGACATTGCAGAATGAAGTGAAGGTTATTAGTATTTGGAACTTTTGAAAAAGAAAACATAAGATTCAGTAGAATTTCCTTTTGTCATTCATGTGGCATATTACAAAAGGCTTAGACACCTCTAGCTATTTAAGTTTTTCAAAAAATAGTAGAGACCATACTTATCCAACCACTATTGACTTTTTTACAAAATATATTGCATAAAAAAAGAACTAGCTTTCATGTACAAACTAAACATAATATTTAAAAAAGGAACCATTAAAGAAAACACTATCTACAAATATCTCATTTTCTAACACTCCTCCTTGAGATTTTTCTTGGATACTCCCAACTTGGCCCTTAGAACTTCAATTTTTCCCTTAGGAGCCTTGGTCATGATGTATCCAATCTGCTAATCTGAGCTACAATGAACAAGTTAAACTCCGCCATCCTCAATCTTAATGTACGAAGCTCGAGGAGCCTACTATAATCCATACAATACCTTATGAAATTTGTAGACTTTGTCCTCCAACCCCGCAACTTGAAAGCCTTCTAGTTTATCAACATAAATCTCCTCCCGCAACAGTCCATTTGAGAATGTTGATTTCACGTCCAAATGATACATCTTCCAATTTGTTTAAGCTGCCAAAGCAAATAGAAGTCTTATTGTATCATGCCATGCAACAACTGGAAATGTGTCTCCATAATCTAGACATGCAACTTGCGTGTAACATTTCACAACAAGCCTTACTTTGTATTTATAAACTAAGCCATCTGGATTATATTGTCTTATAAACCCACTTCACCCTTCTTACGTTTTTGTCTTTGGGTTTATCAATCAGCTTCAAAGTATCATTCTTCTTCATCATACCAATCTCCTCATTTATAGATTCAATCCAAACTTTATGTCTTGATACTTCTTGAAAGGTATTGGGTTCTGAGATAGCAACATTGCAACTTTCATGTATCATAGAAAGGGGCTTTTTCTTCAAAACTAGTGAATCGAGTGAGGATTCCCCGAATGATTCTTCATCTTTTCATCAAGAAGCATTTGATAGTCCATTTAGTTTTTCTAAGCCAACTGATTGTGTTGCAAGAAGTGGATGCAAGTTCTGAAAACCTGCATTTTGTTTCTCAATTTCCTCCTTATCCCAGTTCCAATGAACATGCTCATCCACTACTACATCTCTTCTAATGGAAATATGTTTTGTTTGCAAATTGGAAACTCTATAACCCTTGGATTGTGATGAATCACCAATATAGATCCCCAATTCACCTTTTGGTTTAAGTTTGCTTCTTTTGACCGAAGGAACATAAGAATAGCAAATTGGGCCAAAGATTTTGAAGTGTTTCGCAGATGGTCTTATTCCACTCCATGACTCAATAGGATTTTTCCATCCACGGCTTTAGTTGGCAGCCTATTTATCAAATACATTGAAGTATAAATAGCTTCTACCCAAAATATTTGCAGTAGTTTCTTTTCAAGCTACAAACATCTAGCCCTTTCAACAACAGTCATGTTCTTCCTCTCCAAGACTCCATTTTATTCAGGTGAACAACTTACAATCGACTTGTGATAAATCCCTGTATCTTCACAATATTTATTGAAATCATTGGAAGTGTATTCACCCCTATTGTCTGTCCTCAAAGCCTTTAGAGTAAAACCACTTTGTCTTTCTGCAAAAGCTTTAAATTTCTTGAAAACTAGAAATATGTGAGATAACCCAAGTCATCCTTGTTATGTCATCAATAAAGAGTATAAAATATTTATTTTATCCCAAATATGATGTTTGCATAGGTCCACACACATCAATGTGAACTAGTTCAAGTTTTTCAGTTACCCTCCAGGTAGCACATTTAGGAAATGCTTTCTTGTGTACCTTACCCATCTAACATGGCTCACAAACTTCTTTAGACAGTGAAATTTCAAGTAAAGCCTTATTCAATCCCTTTTCATACATAGACTTTAAAATAGCATAGTTAAAATGACCAAATATTTTGTGCCACAACCATTACTCTTGTACTATCAACCTTCCCATCTAAAGGAAAAGTTTTATCCACCATTTCTACTTTAACAAACAAACTATCTTCAGAGTCAAAAACCAAACAATGTTTGTCTTTAAAAAATAAGGAATATTATTTAGACATCATTTGAGCCACACTTAACAAGTAACATTCTAAACAAGGAACATACACCACATAATGTATAAACTTTGTACCTTGTTTAGTCTGAAAGGAAACTAAACCCTTTCCAAGTGCATCTACTGTTTCACCATTCCCCATCCTTACTTTAGTTTTGATTGACTTGTCAAGGTTATGAAACATGAGCTCATTGTTAGGCCTATGAATCGTACATCCACTATCTATGAACCATGAGAATTTCTTGGTTGTGTTTTCTACATGGGAAGCCATAAATAAGCTTTCTTCTTTATTTTCGGACTCTTCAGTAAAATTTATTTATCTCCTTCCATCTTTCTATTGTCATTCATCTTGCCTTTATGTTGTGCCTGAAATGCCACTTCTTCTACTTCTTAATCTCTTATACTTGATTTGTGTTCTTGGGCTTGAAAATTGCTGATAATTTATGCCACAGAGGAAGTCGTCAAATCACAAGATTCCTCTATTGCTGAAATCTTGGACTCGAACCTTGTTGGTAAGCTTATCATCATCTTCTCCATGCCACCACCTCTGAATCAGGAAAGGTTTCACCAAACAACCTTATTTTGTTAACTATCTCCACAAGTTTGGCAGAATACATTTTCACATTATCTCCTTCTTTCATCCTTAACATTTTAATTTCTTTTTTGAGAGTTAAGAGTTTGACACCCTTCGTCACTTTTGTCGAACTCCTCTTGTAGCTTCTTCCATGCTTCCATAGGTGTTTCACAAGTAACTTTTCTTATGAAAGTGTTGAATGAAGACATGTGAGAGTTTTTTGTTTTCCTGACTTAACATCTTCATAAACCTTCATTTGTGCAACAGTTAGATTAGGTCAAAGTGGAGGAGGATCATATTTACTTTCGATTGTATCGCATATACTAAAAACTTTGAGATAAGCCTTTATCTTTATCACCCATATGTCATAATATTCTCTTGTAAACATAAGAGGGCTTGCACCCAAGAAGTTGTTGGATGCCATGTTACTGTTGCTTAGCTTTCACCTTAGAAGAACCATAGAAATCCTTAGTTTTCTTACCTTCACAAATTCCCCAAGAAGAATGTCTCTGATACCACTGTTAGTAGTTGGAACTTTTGTGAAAGAAAAGATAAGGTTTAACAATATTTCCTTGTCATTCATGTGGCATATTACAAAAGGCTTAGACACATGTAGCTATATAAGCTTTTCAAAATTTAGTAGAGACCATACCTATCCAACCAGTATTGACTCTCTTGCAAAATATATTCCATAAAACAAGGACTATCATTCCTTTACAAACTGGACATAATATTAAAAAAGGAACCATTAAACAGACGACTATCTAGAAATATTTCATTTTCTAATAGTGGTTTAGAACTCAACCATCTCTCTAGGCTGAGTTTGTGAAGGCTAAGTACTACTTCAAAGTCCACCATGTGTCTAAATCGTAGATTTGTGGTAATTCACAAGCTTGGAATTTTTTAGTTAAAGCTACAGATGATGCAGAGCACAACATTCCATGGAAGATTAATTGTGGTTGTTGTAATATGTGGTGGTGTAATTTGTGTGAGAAACTCTCCCTTGCAAAACTATATCTTGATTGTATCTAAGCATTCAACCAAGATATGGATATGCTTAAATTGTGCTACATGGAAACTGACTCAAGATAGTCTTTACTCTAAAATCTATGCTTGACAAAGCAAAGAGAGGTTAGACAGAAAGCCTTCTGCAACTGCAATGACAACACAAATATTACACATGTAAGTTGATGAATGACTTGAATTTGCTTAGTCAGGACCTTTGCAACTGCAATGACAACACATATATTAATGATAATGTTAGTCATCTAATGAAGATGCTTACCAATTTTTTCGACATGACCCCAACGGATGACACAGATAAATCGGAGGAATATCTCTAGATATTTATTCACTCATCTGTTCTTGCAGCTCTAGTAAAATTTTATGTATTTCCTTATGTAACTACCAAACAAGATACTCGTGGATGTAATTATCAACTTATAGATTCATGTAAGACACTTTTTGCCAACCCGGTAACCATATATAAGCAGTTTGTTCCTATGTTGTTCGAGTTTTGTAAGTTTCTAAGAGGGGCTGTGGGTGTTGATGATACTTTGTATATATTTCTGCCAGAGTAGTTTAGTTGCAATGATGGAGTGGTATTTCCATGATGCTAAGTGTGTGTTAAGATTGTAGGATGTTTTCCCTTTTGTTCTTGAGTTGGCAACAAGGTTATCACATGCTTTAGAATTGAGTGTGCAATCAGTTGAGTTTATATAGTTATCAGATAGTGATGTGCATGAGTTTATCAAGTTTATGCATCCGGTAAAGTGTGCAATACACCATCAAGAAACATTTGGTAGTTCGGTCAGTTTCTCTTCCTTGATGCAAGGTGAAGCCAGGAAATGAAAGATTTGAGATTGAAGGAATGCATCGTATTTTTTGTGACTTGCTGGAAAATTGGAGTTGTGTCTAAAGAAATTGGAAAGCTAGATGGGTTTGGTAAACAATGAAAGAGGTGAGCCTATTCTACGTTGTTGATTCCAGTATTATAATTCTAAAGGAGTTAGAAAGCATTTCAGTGTACTATCTTTGAAATACAAAGCTTTTGTCCTTATAATGATAGTAGGTAGAAATAGTAAGTATCTTTGAAACCGTAACAACATCCTTCAATTTAATTTGTAAATGTCTATCCTTTGAAACTATAATCAAAGACTCCAGAAACTTTGCTTGCAGCAAAAAGAAATTGACCAATTTCTCTTCAAGCTCATGTTTCTTGTATCCTTTCACCTTTAAGATCTTTAACTTTGAAAATTCTATTTGGCAATTCTCAAATTTTTCCTTTGCCACAAAGTTCCAATAGCTTCCTGCTTCCATTGCATAATGACCAAACTGCATAATTTTAATTAATTATTAACTACTTCACACCTAATTAACAATAGCTAAAAAAAAAGAAATATTTAAAAGATTCAAATTAATATACTTACATCGATAAAGAGTCTTTCAATATTGTCAAGAATTGTCCCAAAATTGAAAGACTCTTTACCGATGTAAGTATATTAATTTGAACTTTTTAAATATTTTAATTTTTTTAGCTATTGTTAATTATTTGTGATGTAATTAATAATTAATTAAAATTATGCAGTTTCGTGATTATGCAATGGAAGCTAGAACCTATTGGAACTTTGTGTAAAAGGAAAAATTTGAGAATTGCCAAATAGAATTTTCAAAACTAAAGCTCTTAAAGGTGAAAAGATACAAGAAACTTGATCTTGAAGAGAAATTGGTGAATTTTTTTCTCCAGGCAAAGTTTCTGGAGTTTTTGATTATAGTTTCAAAGGATAGACATTTAGAAATTAAATCGAAGGATGTTGTTACGGTTTCAAAGATGGTTACTATTTCTACCTACTATCATTATAAGGACAAAAGCATTTCAGTGTACTATCTATACAACTTTGAAATGCTTTCTAACTCTTTTAGAATTAAAAGATACCAAGACCAATAGTGTACAATTGACTCACCTCTTTCTTTGTTTACCAAACCCAACTGACTTTCCAGTTTGTTTAGACACAACTCCAATTTTTCCGACAAGTCACAAAAGACATGATGCACGCCCTCAATCTCAAATCTTTCATTTTCCTGCTCCACCTTGCATCAAGGAAGGGAAACTGATCAGACTGCCAAATGCTTCTTGATTCTGTATTGCACACATTACTGGATGCATAAACTTAATAAACTCACGCACTTCACTATCTGATAACTGTATAAACTCATATGATTGCTCAATCTATACTAAAGCATGCGATAACCTTGTTACCAACTCACGACTAAAAGTGAAAACATCCTGCAACCTTAACACACACTTGACATCATGGACCTACCACTTCATCATTACAGCTAACCTACTCTGGAAAAATATATACAAAGTATCATCAACATCCACAGCCCCTCTTAGAATCTTACAAAACTAAAAAAATATAGGAGCAAACTGCCTATAGACGGCTATAGGGTTGGTGAAGAGTGTCTTACAAAGAAAATAATGACCAAAAAAGTACAATGGGTTCAGCTCTTCATTTTTTATCAAATCCACCTCGCTTTCCTATTTCAGGAGACACAACTCAAATTTGTCCAAGTTACAAAATATATGATGCATACCTTCAATCTATTTTTGTAATTGTGTGTCTCAAATCTTTCCCTTCCAGCTTCACTCTTACCTTGCTTCAATGAAGGGAAACTAATCATACAACCTAATTCTTCTTGAGGGCATATTGCACAACTCACAGGAAGTATAAACTTGATAAGCTCATGCACATCACAACCTCATAACCCTATAAACTGAAGTGATCGCACAATCAATTAAACGTGTTTCCAACTCGCGAACAAATGGAAAATATCCTGTAATATTAACACATTCCTAACATCATACCACTCCATCATAACTGCTAAACTACTATGAAAAAATATATACAAGGCATTATGAACACCAACAACCCCTCTAACAAGTTTATAGAACTCTAAATATAGGAGCACTTCCAAGACCCAACCCACCAGGCCGCGCGGGCACCTATTCTAATACCTACATAGAAAAACTCTTACGCGCAATTTAAAATATACAACGTAGAAGTGAACAAATATAAACTAATAACCTTATTGTAAATAAAAAATGACTCCCAAACTTGATTAAATAAAGTAGTTTTGTTAAGAATACACTAAACCCTCTCAAGAAACTGATCTAAACAAGTACATGAGCTTCTAAGAGAGTAAAATACTATGAAAGAGATACAACATAGCTCCAACCACCTGATTCATCACATCTTTCAAGTAACTCATACCACCAAGGATCTCTAAGACATCATCTACAATGTTTAACATGCAATTTCGATCTAAACGGGAATTATCCCAACATTTAAACACAAATCTCATGCAAACAACCTGTCCCTTGATCAATTCAGTAAACCACCTACAAGACTCTTACTAAACCATATTAATTCAATCCTTCTTATCAATTATGTCCCAATCCACAAAGGCTGACAATACAGTACAAGCTTTGTGAATAAGCCTAAGTAACAGTCACCACACGGACTTAACATTCACAAATAACATCAAGAAGAAATAGTTGATTCATCACCTCTTTCAAGTAATCCATACCATCAAGAATCTCTAAGACGTCATCTATAGTTTTTAACATGTAATTCCGATCTAAACAGGAACCATCCCAGTATTTAAACACATATCACAGTCACTCATGGACAAACATGTAACAATCTCATTACGAAGAAGTAAACCTAGTTCTCTCACTAAACCACACATACAAAAGGTTAATAAAAAATGTACAATGCGTGCTACCCAAAACAACCATTAGTAATTTGTACCCCCGTGGTACCCGAGCCAACCATATAGTGTGGTACGGTACCCAAGCCTACCATGGGAATATCGTGTACCAAGTGTGGTACTCAAGACAACCATTAGTCTCACAAACAAAACCACAATCACAATGAAATACAAACACACTTGTAATAACGAGTAAACAAAATACCTTCATCGCATGAGATAGTCAATAATTCATCACTTCACATTAAGCCCCTGCAATTCTCCCAACATGAATTATACAAGTTTCACTATAGAGATAGTTAGAATGCATACATAAACAAACTTGGAAAACAATAACCATCACTTACACTAGAACACTCTTTCCAAACGATTTTCCGCTTGGAACCCGATTACACACCACTCACTTTCCCTCAACATCCTGCCCAAAATCATCACAAGGTTAACATTATTTAATCAAACTCGTTATCATATTAAACCATAACTAACTCCATATTAAGTCATTCAAACTCCATGATGGAAGGCCTATACATGTAATCTCCAACAATTTTCAAGGTACAAAGTAAGTGAAGATAGATCTAACTACTTAGTTAAAACCTAGCCTATATGGACGCCAAGAAACCGCAGAAGAACTCTAAACACGAGTTTCTGGATCCGTAGGGGAGAATCCTCAAGGTCATAGACAAAACATTTGTGGGTATGACCCACCTTACGCTAGAATCCCTCCTCTCCCCTGTCCTCAAGCTTAGAGCAGTTTTTTGGAGGATTGTTGGAGTAACCATCATCTTTTTTACCACTAATGAGGCATAGAACAATTAAAAAAATTACATTTCTTAGTTTCTTCCCCGCTGACCCCTCTATAGAGGCTATCACACTGCCATAGTGAGAAATTTCTTACTATGGAGGGATAACATCAGTCGGAGTCTAATTTTCTAATTCTTAGATTTTTTTTCATGTCATCCCAATTTTAAATTGGCACGTCGTATTACGAGAATTCTCAGGACTCCGCACGAGATGTCCTTTGAATAATGATGGAACATGTTGTTACAAGCACACTCCCAATATATTGTTATGAGGTTGGGGAAAAGTGTCTTACATAAATTTATAAATTGACAAATGTATCCATGAGCAACTTGTTTTCTAATATAAAAGGAAATATATAAATTGTTGCCAGAGGCATGGAAATAGAAGTGTACATAACTACTAGGAGATTAAGTTTAATAAGTCATGAATAAGTGAGTTTAATTTATTTACCAGTCTTCACGTGTGAGGATGGTGCGTGATTCACATTTTCCAAAAAAGTTGTAGGGTGTCACCGATTTGGATATAACGCTCTCACCGTGTAACACCTCGACTTTTCAAAACGCCTAAATTAACTCGTATCTTCGTGGAAAGACAAAGAGGGTGAGAAATAAATTAAAAATGATATGGTATGTCATATTTTAAGTGTTCAAGGGTTGTATCTCAAGTTTTTAAGTTAAGTAAGTGGCAAAATAAAAGTTGGCGAAAGTTATCGTAGGTTCCTTTTTAAAGATTTCTCTAAAATTTGGGTCAAATGTCTTGGATGTTTTCTCCCAATATATAAAGAGTTAGAAGGTCTATGACCCTCGACGGCCCAATCAGGACCTCTGTGCTAGTTGGCGATTTATTTATATGATCTCCTGGGAGTATCTATTTCTTTTATAGATCAGTTGACAGGGGCTTTGCTGGCCGAGGGTTTAGTTTTAAGCCGAGACATACTTATTTGTTTTCTTGATTGCGTGTGGCTGCCATGCACTTGTACCAAATGGTTCAGCAGGGTCGGCTCGAGCCTGAGTTTTGGCATTAGGAGCCAGTTACGCCCCTTGAGTTTGGGGCGTGACACACCGATTTTATATAATGCTTTGATATCATTTGGGGAAAATGAAGTTTTTTCCCACCATAGAGTAATCGATGCTCCATAGATGATACTCTAAAGGTCAATTCGATTGATCGAATTTCAATGATTTATTGGATTCTCTGATGACATGATGTAACTAGTTGATGGAATTACGTTGAAGGACTAGGGTTTCTCCGCCGTAAAACATACACACAAAGAATTGAATAAAGTTTACAAATAAAGAAAGATGGTTTCATATTTTTGCATCCTCACATCAGCGGCATAATCATCGAACTTGTGTTTGATGTTGAGTTATGGTGTAACTGATATGCCATTGGAAGTTGGGAGCAGAAAGAGTTGTTTGAGTTTGAGATCTGATATGTTTAAGACAATGATATATATGTTGTAGAGTCTCCAATAAGGGAGTGTCAACAACATTATTTTGTAAAACTAGTGAAATTTGTCGCCTTCCCTTCCCCCACCCCCTCCTTGAGTTGCTTATTAAGTCTCCCCTACTATCCCCTGTGTCCCTTCCTCCCTTTGCCTCTATGCGTGCAAAATCAAATGAAAAATCCTCCTCAGCATGAGTCGTGTAGCAAAATACAATGATAAAAGCATTTAAGGCCTATTGTAAATGTCATCGTATAAATAGATTCAAATGTAATTGACACGTAATAATTGTTTGAAGATCACATGAAATGACACTTGTTGCCTATACCTAAACTTTATAAGAGGCATTACTTCTTTCTTTTCTTTTATTGAAAAAAGATATGAAATTTCTCATGTATTTTAAAGTCTTTTTTTATTTTGCCTTTTGAGCTAAAACTTAGTAATCGTCCTTTTTCTTGATATAATTATTTCTCAAATAATTCTTCAACTATTTACAGTATAGCTATTAAATCTTTCTTAAAACATTATCTAGGATCCTCTTCTTAGATTGTATTCAAATTAATTTCCCTTTTTCATTTTAGTTTTGTGTAATGATGCTATTCATATTTTCTAGTTAATGAATTTGAATTCTACAATATAATTAAAATATAGTGTATACTTATATGTGAACTAGTTTCACGGCACGTGCGTTGCACGTGTGTATCACATATATAGTATACGATGTTGTAAAATAAAATTAATGTTTTTAGTAAATAATTATAATTGAAAGAACATAGGACCAATGTTTTTAAATGATTAATACAGATTGTCATAGAGTTACTTGTATTTTGAGATCATATTGACCAGAAATCATTGAAACATTTCAAAATACATTCAGAATTTAAATATGGTGAGAGAGTGACATTTCTTTAGTAGTATTATTTTTACTTCAGTCAATTTTGTAAACAAATCTAACCAAGAAATTTTTAAAAAAAAATATCAATAGCCTTTCTTCTTGAGGTTATGAACATAAATGATGGACACCATTTAAGTACAATTATTCTCTTAAAAATTCATACTTGAAATTTAGTATGTGCATGACACTAATAAGGATTATCATAAATATTTTAATATATTATCTTTATTCGTAATCTATTTTTTACAAAATATTATTACTCAATTAGTATTTGAGTAAGACTATCATAGAGAGGTAATTTTACAAAAAAAAAAGGGTACTTTCTTGTTATAACGAATGATACTTAAATAGAGGCCTGAGTGTATGTCAAATATTTAGCTTGACCAACACGTTGTTATATATATACATTTTAGTAGCATAATTTAATTTAATTTATGAACATCACCTTTGGTGAAAAATATTTCATTTCATTAAGTTTCTACCTTATCTTTGTAGAATTGTAGTCTTCTCATTTTTCTGCCGCATACATATCGTATAGTTGTTGTCTAATGAAAGTATCTAGTATCTTATAGAAGTTGTATCGTGATATAAAATATTTACCTTGTTCAATAATAAAAATTAACTGGTGAATAAAATTTAAAGTGTTATTTATAGAATTCTTAATTTGATTTAAGAATACTTTATGACCAATCACTATTTTCTAATCTATTTTTATATAGCTATCAAGGATTGTATCTTGTGACATAACATTTTCTAAAATTAAAATGAGCACAAAATAATAGGAAATTCATACTTAAAAAATTGCATACTCAATACAAATATAAAAAAAGAAAAAATATATGGAACAATACATATCTTCCCACCAACACGTTACTTTCTTCATTCATTTTTACTTACATATCTACTAAAAAATAATTATTATCATGACTATATTATCATATTATAAGTAAAAGTAAAAATCTATTTTTGAAATAGTCATATAACATCAAAACTAATAATTCAATGGACTATGTTGATGCATGTTGTTTTGGTAAAATTAGAAAGAAACTCCTTTATTTGAGGGTGAAAGAATAAAAAATGAAAAAATAAAGAAGAGATATCTTACCCAAATCATGTGACTTTTTTCACATTTGTTTATTATTATGGTCTTTCCCACAACTTTTCGTCACTATTAACTCATGAAAATCGTAAGAAAAAATATGAGTGTGAATTGATGAATGATTTGCTACAATTTGTTCATGGACTCTTCCTTATGTGGTACCTCAAATTTTGTTGAACATTTAACTAAATCAATAGTTCCAAATAACCCTTGAGATTATTTAAGAAGAAGAAGAGTAGAAACTTAAAAAAAAATCGTAGTTTAAAAGTGAGAGGAAACCCTCTATTTATAGCTAACAAACAGTAGTATGAATAAGTGCTAATTGTGTCTTATCAGAAAATTTACAACCTTTCGAAAAAGTCATTGCTCATCGGAAAAGTCACAACTCATCGGAAAAGGCACAGTCCTTTGGAAAAGTCACAACTCTTTGGAAAAATCACAATCCTTCGGAAAAGTCACAACTCATCGAAAAAGTCACAAACCTTTGAAAAAATCACAACCCTTTAATTTGAAAAAATCACAACCCTTTAATTTGAAAAGGTATTTACTTTTAATATTAATAAATAAAATAAATTCAGTATTTTTAATTGGGGGTATTATAGTAATTCAACATTCAAGTTTGAGAGTTCATGCTTTTAAGGTAGTATATATATATATATAAGTTACCAATGCCAAATTTTAAATATACAATAATAAGTTAAAACAATAAAGGTATTGCTAGAAGTTGATAATTTTATTTTAAAATAAAATCTTACTCTTGAATTAGCTTACTGCAATGTATGAAAGAAAAAATGATTAATTTAATTTTTCAATGCCCTCACCCTTGTATTTTTTTAGAATAAATCACTTTGGTAAATTAAATTGAGTACAAACTATATTACAAGAAAAAAAACAAAAAAAATATCAAGACAGATTTAAATTATACCCATAAATTGTGCAACTCCCACCATTAATCACATGGTTAATAGTACTTCTCTTTACGATAAAATCTTGCTCTTTTTTTCCTTATGAATTAAATTACTTTAGAAACAAATAAATATAAAACTTAAAATTCATTAAAAAGGGATGGGCCTCAGCTACTGACACAACTATAAACACAACTACAACTATAACGATGTAATCAGAAATATGAAAAACAAAAAACAAAAAGTCATAATCATAATTACAATTATTAAAAAGACAGTTGTAAATACACCTTTCACAATCACAAATATTTTTAAAAATTAGTCATATTTATGATTTTCATAGTCACAAGTTATAACTAGGGAAAAAGTCATAATCGCAATTACAACTTTCATAATTACAACTATGAAAGAAATAATAGCCGCAATTGTGATTTTCATATAACAATTATGAAAAAAATTCATAATCATCACTAGTTGTAGATTCAAAAATTCAAATTTAACAAGTATTTATCTCAATTTAGCGTAAATTCAATATCAGTCCCAAAATTATAGAAGTTATATGATGAATTAATTTTGGTCTAATTAATTAAATTTTCAATTCCTATGATCATCGCCGGTAAATAAGTTGATTCCATATATGCATATCTCCACTCCATTTTTTCTCCGTTCAATCCACTTTCTTAAATCTCTTATTATTTTTTCCTCCCTCTCATTTCATTATTTTAATCTTTCTAATTTAAACTTCTATTCTATCAAAATATCTCTCTTTTATTTGTTTATTTAATTTTTTTTATTGAATATGATAACATTTACCAATTTCAGTTCAAAATATGTGATATACGTTTTATGTACACTAATATAATGTATTTAGAATAAATTAATATTGTACGTACTAATATATATTAATATATGTCACGACCCACACCTCTGTGATTGGCACCCACACTAACTCTCCGGTGATAGAACCGTTCTACAACTCAACCTAGTAACTTAACGGGGAAAAAACTAAGCATTTAAAGATACAGAAGCAGGTTTAAATGACTAAATAGACTACGGAGTTCCCAAAAACTTCGAAGGTCTAACAAAACAACTAAGGCGGAAACTAAACCCCTAGAACTGAAAGTCATTGTACCAAAACTCTGATTAACTAACAAGTCTAAGAAAAGGGGGTGTAACCCCGAAAGCTAAAACTAATAGCCTAAACAAATAGTCTGAGTTCGAAAAGAGTGGACTAAACAAGAAAGATTCATGGCAGCCTGAAAGAACTGGCACACCCTTGAATCTGGTCACGATCAATAGTCTCCTAACTAAGGTCTGTCACTAGCCGCCTAAAGATGCCATGTACTCAAAAAGCGAAGAGCAAATGCAGTATCAGTACACAAAATACAGTGTACTGGTAGGATCACGTGGCTACTCCCATAAGCACAATATATAACGAACAAATACAAAACAGTAAGCACACATATACAAAATACATAGATCAGTTCTCATTTTAGCAGCAACATACAATTCCCCAATATCAATGACAGGTAAACAAGAACGTAACAATCACAAGTGGTCCTCTCATGGAACCCACACCCAAACTGTTAGTGTGTTGGAACGAAACACCTGAACCAATATACTTGTGTCGGAACGTGACACCCGATCTAATAAATGTGTCGGAACGTGACACCCAATCCAATTTATGTGTTGGAACGTGACACCCGATCCAATCAGCACAACCACAATCACAATCACATCCATAATGAACAATACTCAAATCATACAATCAAGTAATAGCTTCATGACATGTATTTTTCACACATCATCATTTCATTAGATTGATTCACACTCTCTATTCACATACATGAACGCATACAATGAAGCAATTATTCGGTATTATCACACAACAACAAATCAAACCATCACCTACCTCGAAATCAAGCCTGAATACTCCTAAGACACTTGAGTCTTCCCCTTCCGAAGTCTTTCAGCTTGTTCTTGGTTTATAAACAAGTAATTTAACGCAAGGATCAATAAACAAGGTCTAATTTACCCGGATTATAACAATCTTAATAACCCAAGACCGAACTCATGATTCTAATATTCAACTAGGGTGTTTTCCCACCATTAACTTCAGGCCAAAACTCTCCCCCAACGATAATTACCCAAGATTCTAAGTTCTAGGAATTGAAATACGGATTAGGGGAGTAAAATCCTTACCTTTAGCACTAAAAGTCATGGAAAACTTTCAAGAAATCACCCTGGGTCATCCTTTAGCTCTTAAGAACAAAGTTTTTGTAGAAAATAACGAAATTGGGGTTTTTTCCCGACTTAAGTCGCGACAGTCCCACCACAGCGGGACCTAACCTGCCACAGCAGCCCCGCCCTGGCGGGATTAATTCCTCTCTTGCGACTTGCATGGAAACAGAAACTCAGATTTTGAATTTCATGCTCCCATTTTACAACACACCTTTCACCCGAGACGTTCTAAAACTACCCTTTCATGCCAAGATCAGTTTCGGTAGTTCTACTCGCCTGAATTTGATTTCGTAAAGCCGTACAGGCTCCTTAACATTTTGGCTATCCACTCATGTGATCAAATTCATAATTATATCCCCCATTCATTACCAAATTTCTCTAGACCTCACCTGACTCAAATTTCATCAAAGTCTGGCATAGGCTAGAAATTTCCAAGTTACTACAGAATTTTTTTTTGGCCCAAAATCTTTCCCCATTGGCTTTTTCATAACGATGAGAATAGGTCGTTACAATGGATACCAATTTACCCATCACTCATCCCCAAGTGAAAACTAGGAGAAAAGGGCTAAAGTAATAGTGGAGTAGCACCTGAGTCACCGAATAACTGGGGATACTTGTCTCACAAGTCCTTCTCGGTTTGCCAAGTAGCTTTCTCAATCGGACGATGCTTCCGTTGAACTTTCACAGACTTTATCTCCTTGGTTCTCAGCTTTCGAACATCGTGATCAAGAATTGCAACCGGTTCCTCCTCATACTGAAGGTCTTTTGTCTAAATAAACTGAGTCCCACTTTATGATTTACTCTCCGTCCCCATGATATTTCGTCAACATGGACACATGCAACACTAGATGGACTCCAGATAAGCTAGGTGGTAAAGCCAACCTATAAGTCACTGGCCCTACATAATCAAGAATCTCAAATGGACCAATGTATCGAGGACTAAGCTTGTCCTTCTTACCGAATCTCATCACCCCCTTTATGGGTGACACTTTTAGAAGAACTTGTTCACCAGCCTGAAATGGCATGTCCTTAAATTTATGGTCCGCATACTTTTTCTCTCGACTCTGGGCTGCTAGAAGCTTAGAGTGGATGCTTCTTACCTTATCCTGAGAATCCTTCACCAAATCAACCCCCAAAGGTTCCACATCTCCAGCCTCAAACCACTTAATGGGTGATCTACATCCCCTCCCATAAAGTGCCTCGGACGGTGTCATGTCAATGCTGGAGTGGTAACTATTATTATTGTAGAACTCACACAATGGTAGGAATTTATCCCAATGCCCTCCAAAGTCAATCACACATGCCGTCAACATGTCCTCTAACACTTGAATAGTTCTCTCTGACTGTCCATCCGTCTGTGGATGGGAAGCTGTGCTAAAAAAGAGTTGAGTGCCCAACTCTTTGTGCAATTTCTCCAAAACTTGGATGTGAACTGCGTACCACGGTCCGAGATAATAGAAAGAGGCACCCCATACAACCTCACTATCTCTTCCACATAAACTTTAGCCAACTACTGGAATGAAGTGGGCTGACTAAGTCAATTTTTCAACCATCACCCAAATGGAATCAAATTTTCCCAAGGTTTTGGGAAGACCAAACATGAAATCCATAGCAATTCTTTCCCACTTCCATTTCGGAATTGGCATTCGCTGAAGTAAACCTGCAGGCCTTTAGTTCTCATACCCTACATGCTGACAGTTTTGGCACTTAGACACAAACTCAACTATGTCTTTCTTCATGCCATGCCACTAATAAAGTCATTTCAAATCTCGGTACATCTTGGTCACACCCGGATGAATGGAATATCGCGAACCATGGGATTCTGGCAATATCTACTGAATCAAGTCACCCACTCGGGGAATACAAATTCTTTCCTTAAAACTGAGCACACCTCCCACCTCAATAACCACATCTTATGCCTTACCAGACACTGTCTTCTTTGTGAGCTCATTCAAACAGCTTGGCCTTGATCTCCTCAATGAATGTGGGCGTAATCTCAATGCTAGCTAACACCCCATCTTTCTCTGACATGCCCAACTGCATGAACTTAGACTCCAAGGTCTGAACTCCTTGGCCAAGGGTCGCTTGGACACACCCAAGAGAGCTAAACTACTCATACTTACCGTCTTTCGGCTTAGTAGGTCTTCCACCACGTTAGCCTTACCCGGATGATACTGGATGGTAACATCATTATCCTTGAGTAACTCCATCCTCTTTCTCTACCTTAAATTCAGGTCCTTTTGAGTAAATACATGTTGTAGACTACGATGATCAGTAAACACCTCACACTTGACACCATAAAGGTAATGCCGCCAGATAATGAGAGCAAACACTACCCCTGCCAACTCCAAATCATGTCTTGGGTAATTTCTCTCTTGCACCTTCAGCTAACGCGATGCATAAGCTATGATATTTCTTTCCTGCATTAACACAACACCCAAGTCCGAATGTCAAGCATTACAATAAATAATAAAATCTTTACCTTCTACCGGCAGGGTCAGAATAGGTGTTGTGGTCAGAAGAGTCTTGAGTTTCTGAAAGCTCTCTTCACAGTTGTCGTCAGCCTTGTCAAATGTGTGGCGATAGAAGCAAAAATTTTCACAAACCGACGATAGTAGCTGGCAAGACCAAAGAAATTCCTAACTTCAGTCACAGAGCTAGGACAGATCCAATTCTTGATTGCTTCAATCTTTTGAGGATCTACCATTACCCCTTCCTTTGAAACCACATGCCCCAAGAAGGCAACTGAAGTCAACCAAAATTCACACTTGGAAAATTTTGCATACAATTTATGTTTTCCAAGAACAACCAATACAATACGAAGATGGCCAACATGTTTTTCCTTACTTTTTGAATAAACCAAAATGTTATCAATAAAGACGATAACGAAAGAATCCAGGAATGGTTTAAACACACCTTTCATCAAACTCATGAAGGTTGCAGGCGCATTGGTCAATCCAAACGACATCACTAAAAACTCATAGTGCCCATAGCGGGTCCTGAATGTCGTTTTGGGTACATCGCTAGGCCTAATCTTTAACTGATGGTAACCAGACCTTAGATCAATCATAGAGAAAACTGACGCGCCTTGCAATTGGTTAAAAAGATCATTTATCTGAGGCAATAGATACTTATATTGAATGGTGACCCCTATTAAACTGCCGGTAGTCGGTGCACATCCTCATACTACCATCTTTCTTCTTAATAAACAAAACAAGACCACCTTACGGGAAAGCACTAGGATGGATGAAACCTTTATCAAGAAGCTCCTGGATTTGAGCTTTAAGCTCTCTTAATTTTGTCGGAGCCATGCGATAGGGGGAAATGGAGATGGGGCAAGTGCCCGGTTCCAAGTCAATATAGAAATCTATATCTTTATTAGGAGGCATACCAGGAAAATCGGTGGGGAACACTTCCTTAAATTTAGATACTATAGGAATAGACTCAATAGAGGGAGACTCAGCCTCAACAACTAGAATATGAGCCAAATATGCCAAACCCCCCTGCCCCACCAGTTTCCTAGCCTGAATAGAGGATATGACCTTAGCTGGCTTAGGCTTGTACACCCCTTCCCACTATAACTTTTCCCTACCCGGAATCTCTAGAGTCACAGACTTAGCATTATAATTAAGCACATAAAAATAAGGGGACAACCAAGTTATGCCTAAGATTATATCAAAGTATGTCATATCCAAAATAACCAAATCGCCCTAAGTCTGAAAAGCAAACATGATACACATGGGTGACTATGACAGACTCTCCAACTGAGGTAGAAACATGGATGGGGGCATAAGTATATCACAAACTGCATCAAATCCCAAGGCAAACTGAACTAACACATATGAATAAGTAGAACCGGGATCAAACAAGATAGTAGTCATCCGGTCACAGACAAGAATAGTACCTATGAATTATGATCACTGCATCAGACGCCTCAGCCTCGGTTTTTCCCAAAAAATCATAACACTAAGCCTTGTCATCTTGACGGGTGACCTCCTTGCCTGGCGACACTGCTCCCTTACCCGCATTACCATTTTCCCGGCCTCACTGATTTCCTTCTTTTCCACCTTGTGGACTTCCTCTGCCATTACTACCGTTGCCTGCTGGTACCACTGCTCTGGTCTGTTACTGCACGGGTTCAGACATGCTTAGATGGGGATAATCTCTCCTCATATGCCCAGGTTCTCCACAATTGTAACACACTTAGTAACTTAACCAAGTAAGCACCGCAGCTATTGTAGTAGTCGTATCATGACCCTCTTTAATATACACTCAATCTAGGAAATCGTAGTAGAGATTCTAACCTCAATTGTCGCAACTTAATTTCATAATTTACTAAGCAACCCATACATGTTATGACAAAAATACTAAATGTATTTTCCAAAGGAATGGTGTTCATTATCTAGTCGTCCCTTACAAAACTTCTTGAATGTTGTCACATTGGCAAAGTCTTCTGACTTCACTCCCTTCTACCTCTTTCACAAAATCAACCACTTCCTAAAAAGATTTTGCTGAAGTAGCCACCTAAAGCTTGAATCTGCAAATCTGACCTTAATCACTTCACAAAGCGATGAATTTTCTCTTTTAGACTGAAGCTAAGTGGAGTACCATATTGGGATAAAACACAAAATTTGGCCTTATAGGCTGCAACAATTATATTATGTTGCTCTATATTCAGGAACTCATAGGCATCCTCACTCTTAGAACCATGGAATACAAGCGGCTTCAGCTTCAGAAACTTCGTTAACATCTCATGCTCAGTATGAGTAATCACAAGACCCAATAGGGACGAAAGAATGAAAGAGATTAGATACCAATTTGGATCAACAGATACCAATTGGAATCACGTCATAGCACGAAAGGAGATGAAGATAGAGAGATTTAGTAAAGTCATGCAGCCTCTTGAAGAAAAATACAGACATCTATGTACCGTTCCGCAAGACTCTATTAGACTCGTTTTGGTACAACGAGATCAATGAACCTAAGACTCTATTACTAACTTTGTCACGACCCAGACTGCCGTGATTGACACCTACACTAACTCATCAGTGGGAGAACCATTACTACAACCCAACTAAGCAACTTAATGAAAAAAAACTAAGCATTTAAAGATACGGAAGCAAGTTTAAATGAATATATCGAATACGAAGTTCCATAAACTCTTAAGGTCTAACAAAAAACTAATGTGGAAATTCAACCCCTAGAACGGAGAGTCATTGTACCAAAATTCTGATTAACTAACAAGTCTAAGAAAAGGGGATGCAAACCGGAAAGCTAAAACTAACAGCCTAAACAAATAGTCTGAGTCCAAAAGGAGTGGACTAAGCAAGAAGGATCCATGGCAGCCTGAAAGAACTGGCTAACCCTTTAATCCAGTCACGATCAATAGTCTCCTAACTGAGGTCTGTCACTAGCCGCCTGAAGATGCCTTGTACTCAACAAGGAAAGAGAAAGTACAGTATCAGTACACAAAATATAGTGTACTGGTAGGATCACGCGTCTACTCCCATAGGCACAATATACAACGAACAAATACAACACAGTAAGCACACATATACGTAATACATAGATTAGTTCTCATTTTAAGAACAACATACAATTCCCCAATATCAATGACAGGTAAAAAAGAACGTAACAATCACAAGTGGTCCTCTCATTGAACCCACACTCAAATTGTTAGTGTGTTGGAAAGTGACACCCGATCCAATATACCGGGGTCGGAATGTGACACCCGATCCAATATATGTGTCGGAACGTAACAGTCAATCCAATTTATGTGTCAGAATGTGACACCCGATCCGATCAACATAACCACATCCATAATGAACAATACTGAAATCATACAATTAAGTAACAGGTTCATGGCATGTATTGTTCACACATAATCATTTCATTAGATTGATTCACATTTCCTATTCACATACATGCACGCATACAATGAAGCAATAATCTGGAATATATCACATAACGGGAAATCAAACCATCACCTACCTCGAAATTAAACAGGAATACTCCCAAGACACTTTAGCCTTCCCCTTCCGAAGTCTTACAACTTGTTCTGGGTCTATAAACAAGTATATTTTCACACAAGGATCAATAAACAAGGTCTAATTTACCCGGATTATTACAATCTTAATAACCCAAGAACAAACCCATGATCCTAATGTTCAGCTACGGCTTTTTCCAACCATCAACTTCAGCCAAAATCATCCCCCAATAATAATTATCCAAGATTCTAAATTCTAGGAATCAAAATACGGATTAGGGGAGTAAAATCCTTACCTTTAGCACTAAAAGTCGTGAAAAACTGTTAAAAAATTGCCCTGGGTCGTCCCTTAGCTCTTAAGAACGAATATTTTGCGGAAAAAATAATGAAATTGGGGTTTATCCCCGACTAAAGTCGCGACTGTCCCGCCACAAGGAGACTTAACCCGACCTGGCAGGATTAATTTCGCCCTGGCGACTTGCACGGAAATAGAAACTCGCATTTTGAGTTCCAAGCTCCCATTTCACAACACACCTTCAACCCGGGACGTTCTAAAACTACCCTTTCACACCAAGATAAGTTTCGGAAGTTCTACTCGCCCGAATTCAATTCCGTAAGGTCGTACAAGCTCCTTAATGTCTTGACTATCCATTTATGTGATAAAATTTATGATTAGATCCCTTATTCATTACTAGATTTCTCTAGAACTCACCTGAATCAAATTTCTTCAAATTCTAGCCTAGGCTAGAAATTTCCAAGTTACTACAAAAAAGTTTTCTGGCCCAAAATCTTTTCTCATTGGCTTTTCCATAACGACGGGAACAGGTCATTACAATAGGTATATGTACTATTTTAGATATGCTAGCACAGGCCCAACACAGTCAAAATTGGTGCTGCTACTTTTTATTTAACTATTGAAATAGGCTAACTGTTGAGTATTTCATTACATATAAATTGGAAAGAACATATTTACAGTGATATATTTTTATATCTATAGAAGTATAATTACACTACATAATCATCATATCATATCATATTATATTAAAAGTGGGAAGCCCAAACATGAAATGTTGAATTACCAAATTATCCAATAACTATTCAAAAATTATTTTTCCTTTTAAAACTTGAAAAATTAAGGTGTCAACTATAATATTTTCATCCAATTTCATTTTCATTTTCCCATTATAACTTCCATTAAATTTATGTCATCAATCCAAATGTTTTAATTAAAAATATAATTGTTTATTGAAGCAGTGTATTACAAAACAAATCAAAATATCGAAATATAGTAACAATGGTGTTGGGTATAGCAAGAGTTAATGGGAAATGGAAGGAAGATGAAAAGAGGAATTGGAAAAGATTCTCTTATGCTTTAAGAAATGGCATTTCTCCCTCATTGGTGGTAGAAAGAAAAATAGAAGTATTCAAATAGAGAAACACTTATCTTAGTTGTTAAAGGGGTTATAAATAGGTACCCCCCCCCCCGCGCCGTCGTCTTCGCTCGCTCGGCTCAGCTTCGGGTACGGCTACGGTTTTGGCATTAGCTTTGACTTTGGAAAATGATCGATCGAGAGATTATTTTTTGGATAAAGTTTGTTTTAATTATTTAGTTAATTATTTATTTAATTAATTAAATTAAATGACAAAAACATTTTAATTATTTAATTAATTAGCCGAAACGACTCGACCCGACTTGAATCTGTGCGACCCATTTTATTTAAAGCACTTTCCCATTTTATTTGAATTTCCCACCGTTGGAGATGACTATTATGAAAGGTTGCAACTTTCAGGAACATCCATGATCGTTTGAAAGGTTGAAATCTTTTATGAATGGTCGTGTTGATTCTGAAAGGTTGCAACCTTTCAGAACCAGTACCTCTTGGCTACCTGTGAATCCTTAATTTTTTACTTACGAAAATTTCTGACTTCTTCTTCTTCTGCACAAATTTTCTTCATGTACTTTCCTTTTGTTGAGTGGATCGCTGATACCAGAGTTTTGGGTATCAATACACTGGTGATTAATATCATTCTATCCTGGGAGGATATATTCCAATTCAAACCTCGGATATTAGTGGGAAAAAATTTCCTTAAGGGGACACTGTGCATTCAGTGGGATCGATTTTCTTTCTGTTCTATTTCATACAGATTCTGGTACATTTTATAGATTTTAGTTTTTTATTAATTAATTTCTGTTATTGACTGGGTGATTTAAACTTTGGTAGTTTACTTTTTCTGCAAAGTTTTTGTTATCACAAATATTGTTTAAAATACAGATTGCATAACAGTCTTAAGGAAAATATTATTTTATGTTTAATATGTGTTTCTGGTGGAGACAAAAACCTTCGTGGTTTTATTCTCCTATTAAGTTTGCAACTTAAATTATTGCTTACTGAATCAGTTGTATCGAGTTTTTTAATCATAAATGGCAATTGACAAAGCTATGACCTCGGTGGTTGTTGCTGCACCAACCCGAATTGTTGTACCACCGGTAGAGAAACCGGAAAAATTCTCTGGTGTGAATTTCACAGGATGGCAGCAACGGGTATTTTTCTGGCTTACCACTCTTGGTCTGCAGAAATTTACCAATGAAGAAACTCCAGTGTATGTTGCTGATATGAGAGACAGATAAAAGTGCATGGTTATTGAAGCATGGAAACATGCAAACTTCCTATGTAAGGGCTACATTTTAAGTGCTTTAGAGGATGACTTATATAATGTCTACAATGCAATGACAACTTCAAAAGAATTGTGGAATGCACTTGAGAAGAAATATAAGACAGAAGGTGCATGCTTGAAAAAGTTTATGGTCACAAAGTTTTTAGACTATAAAATGTCTGATAGTCAAACTGTTGGATCACAAGTGCAGGAACTTCAACTTATTTTCCATGATCTAATTGCTGAGGAAATGGTAGTTAATGAATCTTTTCAAGTGGCTGCAATGATTGAGAAGTTACCTCCTTCGTGGAACGACTTCAAGAATTATTTAAAGCACAAACACAAGGAAATGAAACTTGAAGATCATGTGATTCGACTCAATATCGAGAAAGATAACACGACCGCTGAAAAGATGTCTTGTGGGAATTCGATAATAATGGAAGTTACTATTGTTGAAGAAGCTCCTACCAAAGGCAAGAAGAGAAAGACGTCCAACATATATAAGTCAAAACAAGCCAAGAAGAAATTCAAGTGCAACTGTTACAACTATGGTAAGGCTGGTCACAAGTCTTCTGACTGTCGTGCTCCAAGAAAGGACAAGGACAAAGGCAAAAGTCAAGCAAACATCGTGGAAGAGATGGAAGATGCAGATGACCTCTGTGCAATTATCTCAGAGTGCAATTTAGTTGGAAATCCCAAGGAGTGGTTTCTCGACTCAGGTTCCACTCGACATTTTTTCTCTGGAAAAGAAGCATTTGCAACGTATACTTCTGCTGAGTTCGATGAAGATTTGTTCATGGGGAACACAACAACGACAAGGATTGCAGGAACTAGAAAAGTAATGTTGAAAATGACATTCGACAATGTGTTTACTTTGAAAAATGTTCTGCACGTTCCTACTATTAAGAAGAATTTAGTTTTCTATGTACTGCGCGTTAAAAATGGGTTAAGTGTGTCCTTGTTAGTGACAAAGCTGTAATATGTAAGAATGAGATGTTCTTAGGAAAGGGCTACCTCACTGAGGGCCTCTTCAAACTGAATGTAATGGTTGTTGACAGTATTAATAAGAATTCTGCTTATGTTTACTTATTGCAGTCAAATGATTTATGACATGCCCATTTGGGACATGTAAATTACAAAGCCTTGCGAAAATTGATTGCTTTAGAAGTATTGCCTGACTTCAAATCTGATAAATCAAAATGTGAAATTTGTGTGGAATGTAAGTTTGTTAAACATCCTTATAAGTCTGTTGACAGGAATTCAAAACCTTTATACTTATTTCACACAGATATATGTGATATGAAGTCAATACCATCTCGCGGTGGGAAAATGTATTTTATAACTTTTATTGACGATTGCACTCGATTTTGTTATGTATATTTGCTCAATAGTAAGGATGAAGCAATTGATGCATTTAAGCAATACAAAAATGAAGTGGATAATCAATTGGATCTAAAGATAAAAATGATTCGGAGTGATAGGGTAGGAGAATATGAATCTCCTTTTGCAGAGATATGTTTAAAATATGGTATTATTCATCAAACTACTGCACCTTATACACCACAATCAAATGGATTGGCGGAACGGAAGAACAGAACATTAAAGGAAATGATGAGTGCCCTGATAATCAGTTCTGGTTCACCGCAAAACCTTTGGGGGGAATCAATCCTTACGGCTAACAAGATACTCAATAGGATACCCTATAGAAAAATGCAATCGATTCCATATGAGTTATGGAAGTGAAGTAAACCCAACTTGAAATATTTCAAAGTGTGGGGGTGTTTAGCCAAGGTAGTGGTTTCTTTACCCAAGAGGGTGAAAATTGGACCCAAAACTGTGGATTGTGTATTTATTGGATATGTTGTGAACCGTAAGGCTGTCGGTTTTTGGTTCACAAATCTGATAATCCTGAAATTCATGTTAATAAGGTAATTGAGTCAGATAACACTGAGTTCTTTAAACACATTTATCCGTATAAAACTGAATGTGAGTTGACAAGTGAAAAACCTAAACGATCACATGAAGAATCAATGGAAAATACACTGCCTAACGAGGATCCTAGACGTAGAATAGTCAATGGAAATCCACTTCTTTCAGACCAGATTTTGTGGAATTCTTGCTTGAAAATGAGCCTCGAACATTTAAAGTAGCGATGTCTTCGTTTGAGTCAACTTATTGGAAAGAAGCACTCAATAGTGAGATTGAATCAATTTTAAGTAACCATACTTGGGAATTGGCAGATCTTCCTCCCGAAAATAAACTTTTAGGATCAAAGTGGATCTTTAAAAGGAAATTGAAAGCCTATGGGACTATTGACAAATATAAGGCTAGACTTGTAGTCAAAGGATACAAATAAAAAGAAGGTCTGGAGTACTTTTATACATACTCTCCAGTAATAAGGGTAACATCAATTAGGATGTTAATAGCACTAGCAGTAGTGCATGATCTTAAAATCTACCAAATGGATGTTAAGACAACCTTCTTAAATGGAGATGGAGGAAGAAATTTACATTGAACAACCTAAAGGGATTGTAGTTCCTGGTAAAGAAGAGAAAGTATGCAGGCTTGTTAAGTCGCTTTATGGGCTCAAACAAGCACCCAAACAATGACATGCTAAATTTGATCAAACAATGTTGGAAAATGGATTCAAGATTAAAGAATGTGATAAGTGTGTTAACATTAAAAATGTTTCGAATCATGAAGTCGTTATTTGTATGTATGTTGATGACATGTTAATAATTAGTAAAGATATTGACGATATAAATGTTATTAAGCGCATACTGTACAGCAAGTTCGATATGAAGGACTTAGGAGTTGTTGATTTTATCTTAAGGATTATGATTCTCAAAACTCCTCAAGGACCAGCATTATCTCAATCTCATTATATTGAAAGAGTATTGGACAAGTTCAAGTACTTGAATTTCAACAATGTCAAAACACCAATTAATATAAGCTTTGCATTTCAAAAGAATGAAGGTGAAAGTAATTCTCAATTGGAATATGCCAGATTATTGGGAAGTTTGATGTATATTATGAATTGTATGCGACCAGATATAGCATATGTTATAAACAATCTGAGTCGGTTCACTAGTAATCCTAATCAAACTAACTGGATGGAAATGAAACGTCTGTTGGGGTATCTGAAATATACACAACACTATGCTTTGCATTATAATAAATATCCTACCATGATTGAAGGATATAGTGATGCAAATTGGATCACCGAGTCAAACAAAGTAAAATCCACAATTGGTTATGTGTTTACACTTAGTGGAGGATCAGTCTCTTGGAAATCATCCAAACAACCATGTATCGCTCGCTCCACAATGGAATATGAATTTATTGCCTTAGATAAGGCCGGTGAAGAAGTTGAATGGTTCTGGAATTTCTTAAAGGATATTCCATTCTGGCCCAAACCTGTGGGACCTATATGCATACAATGTGATAGTCAAACAACAATAGGACTGTGAAGTGTATATACGCGATGACACGATTAGAAATCACATATGTGAGTGTGAAGTGTAAGTCGCTTCAAAGATAATTATTGTCAAAAGCCTATTATCTATACACTCATGAAACCAGAAGGTGTTCATGGCTGAAACAAACACAATTGTAAGAACCATAAATGGTAAAGGGTTAATTGTGTGACATATGGTTGTCTAGGTATACACCAAAGCTCAAAGGTTCAAAGATATTGCATCTACCGATTGACCGAGTATATCCAACATATGTTCACTACGGAAAGTTCAACGAGAAACCTACTTATCCAGATGCAATTGATCCTTGGTTGTAAAGTACACACTCGTCCGTGCATTCCTTTTGTAACACCTCGCTACTAGAAAGACTTCGAATTTATAAAGAACCATTTTTTAAAATAATCAAATTTGGAAAGTTTGACAAAGTTAAGCTAATTATGAGTTTTGGGTCAACTTCAAACGACCATGACTCCTATCTTAGGATGAGTTAGGTGTTCTACTAGATACCATAAAAAATATCTTTGAAATATCTTTTCAACTCCGCCGAGTTTTCTCAGTTTCGAGTTCATATGAGGGAGATATTCCCATTTGAATCAAAATCGGATTTCAGAAGGGTACTTTGGTCTTTTCACTGCCCTATTAATTAATTTTGTTTTTGGTAATTAAGGTGGGATCTAAACTGATTTGGTTCAGTTTACGCTTCATCAAAAAGAGTTAGGGGTTTGAGAGAAGAGAAAACAAGAGGAGAAGAAACAAAGATTCGTCGATTTCTTGAGGAATTGAGTGCGGATTTTGCCAAGGATTTAATCCTACGAGGTATGTGAGTTTACATAGAGTTGGGTTCGTTCACCCACGTGCCAAACATGTTTATTTCAGTATGATTTTCATCCTAAAAGATTGAGACTGTGATGTTCTTGAGTTGTATTCTTGAATTGCTTTCGTTCTTGAATTTGGGAGGAGATTGAGGAGTTCTTGAGAATTTAAGGTCAATTTTAGAGTTGTGTTTGATTATATTCTTGTGTACATATGTTGGGTATCTGAATCTAAAGATGAATTGAGAAAAAGAATCAAATTTAGGCGTATTGGGGTTAGAAAATGAAGAAGGAACAAGTCGGGTAAATCTGGGTAACAGGTCCGCGTCGCGGACCTGTTCCTCAAGATTGACAAAATTTTCTCCGCGTCGCGGAGTGGTCACGGACCATTCTGCCTCAAAATTTATTTCACAACCAAATAATTAAATGCATCTCCGCGTCGCGGACTTGCTTCGAGAGAGTGATTTCTTGATCTTTTCTCATGTTTAACTATCTAAAAACACTCCTAAACATCATGAGATCTTTCCTATCACAAATCACAATTCTTGAATCCATAATTCAATTCAAGGAAAGTTAAGAGTCAAGTCAAGAGAAGTTAAAAGTCAAGTCAAGAGCAGTTCTTAGAGTCTTCAAAAAGTCTTTTACAAATGTTTTAACTTTGTTTTAAGACTTAAGTTTTGAGTTGAGTAAAGAGTAAAGATTAAAGTTTCATTTCTTCAAAAGAGTATATGGGGACTATGTATTCCCAAAGAGTTTAAAATGTTTTCACAGTTAAATAAGAAAGGAAACTGAGATTTCCAAAGATCCTTTGAGCTAGTTTTCAGAAAAGAGTAAATGCTTTCACAATTAAGAAAAAGGGGAAACTTTGATTTCCAAGATAGCCTTTGAGCTAAGTTTTGAGAAATTATCTCAAACCACATAAAGAAGTATGTTTTAAACATAATACCTAGTATTATATTTTGGAAATATTATTGAGCACCGATATGGGGGAGAGTTCAGACAACTCCCAGCCCCCATAAATGATGTAGCCATCATGGATAGAAAAAGGTCATACTTTTTAAATGATTCCTTAGTGCTTTTTAGCATAGACTAGTGGATCCACTTAGTAGTTAAGTTCTATACCCTTGGCAAGGAATAGGACGGCCCTGGCAGTGTGAGGCAAAATGTTGTATCATTACAATAGCTCTTAGGTGATGGTTGTCGGTTAGAGAAACTCCCACATCAGCATTTTGTATTCTTATATACACAGAGTTAATTGTATTTTTTATATACATTCAGAGTTTATATTGTCTTTTTGCATATTTTCAGAGTTACTACTGTATTTCTAAATACACAGAGTTGTTATCCATATTTTAAAAGTTTTTCTTTATATTGCATTTATTTTATTGCTTTATATTGAAATAAGTTAAGTTGAGTTAAGTTGAGTTGAGTTGAATTGAGTTGAGCTCAGGTATGTTCTTTCAGTTCCTTTCAAGCTTATGTCTTGTTTTAGAATTCCCCTCACATGCTCGTACATTCAATGTACTGACGCCAGTTGGTCTGTATCTTATTATGATGCAGATTCAAGTAATCAGGATCAACATCCAGTGTATCGTTGATCCAGTTGAGCTTCAGAGTTGTTGGTGAGCCTCCTTGCTTCCAGAGGATCCCTTTTTTCATTACTTTATCATTTTATTTCATTAGGATGTCGTGGGTCTTGTCCGGACCTCCATCTTAGTTTTAGAGGCTTCATACAGTCAGTTAGTCATTTGTATTTACCTTGTTATTGGCTTATGTTCAAATTTGAGTTGCCACTTTGGCTAAGTTAAATGTTTATTTTCTAAAACATTATGAGTTTAGTTTGAGACAGTTGATTATCTTGCATTTGAGTTCTTTTCTTAATGGTTAAAGTCTTCCGATGAGTAAGTAAGTCAGGCCAAGGGTTCGCTTGGGGCCAGCAATGGTTCTCGAGTGACAACCACGTCCGAGGTGTGACACCTTTATGTTATGACCATTCCGCATTAATGTTGGGGATTGTGGGGTATATCAAGAGTTAATGGAAAATGGAGGGAAGATTAAAAGAGGAATTGGAAAAGATTCTCTTATGTTTTAAGAAAATTAATTTCTCCCTCATTGGTGGTGGAAAGAAAAATAGAAGTATTTAAATAGAGACACACTTTTATTAGTTATTAAAATGGTTGGAAAGATGGACCCCCCTCGCGCCGTCGTCGTCGTCGCTCGCTTGGCTCGGCTTCGGCTACACCTTTGACTTTGGCTTTGGCTTTGGAAAATGATCGATCGAGAGATTATTTTTTGGATAAAGTTTGTTTTAATTATTTAGTTAATTATTTATTTAATTAATTAAATTACATTAAATGGCCAAAACATTTTAATTATTTAATTAATTAGCCGAAACAACTCGACCCGCCTAGGATCCGCGTGACTCATTTTATTTAAAACACTTTCCTATTTTATTTTAATTTCCCGCCGTTGGGGATGACTGTTCTGAAAGGTTGCAACTTTCAGGAACAACCATGACCGTTTGAAAGGTTGAAAACTTTCATGAATGGTCGTGTGGATTCTGAAAGGTTGCAACCTTTCGGAACCAGTACCTCTTGGCTATAAATACCTGTGAATCCTCAGATTTTTACTTACGAATATTTCTAAATTCTTCTTCTTCGTCTACACAAATTTTATTCGTGTACTTTACTGCCGTTGAGTGGCTCGCTGACACCAAAGTTTCGGGTATCAATACACAGGTGATTAAGATCGTTCTATCTTGGGAGGATATATTCCAATTCAAACATCGGATACTAGAGGGGAATAATTTCCTTAAGGGGACACTGTGCATTCAGTGGGCTCAATTTTCTTTTTATTCTGTTTCATACAGATTCTGATATGTTTTACAGATTATAGTTTTTTGTTAATTAACATCTGTTATTGACTGGGTGATTTAAACTTTGGAAATTTACTATTTTTGCAATGTTTCTGTTATTACCAGTATTGTTTAGAATATAGATTGCATAACAAATGGCAATGACAATTATGCATGTGTCAGTGCAAGGTTAAGTTACAAGGATCTAAAATTAGAGTGTTCTCTAATCCCATTTTTAGTTTTATAGTTTATACTTTATAGTCAAACTACATTCAGCAGTATCATCATATAATACTAGCACATTTATTTTTCTTGTGTACCATTTATTTTAGAATGAATTTACGTTGTCCTTTATTATTATTGTTGTTATTATTATTATTATTGTTATTATTATTATTATTATTAAAAGTTTGAAAGAAATTTTCGCATCTAAACACTATTTATATAAAAAAATTGTATCAAAATCTAAAAATATCTCATAATAAATACTCTTAATATAACCCGTAAATAAGGTATAGATGAAACACTACCATTTCTTGCCATTGCCCATTAGTACACATAGAAGTTAAAATACAATAATAATCTTAAAAGTTGTAGTTACCATATATTGTCCTAAAGTGAAATATTTACTAAATGTTTTTTAAAATGGCGTTATTATTGATAATCGGGTGATTTTCTCTCCACCAAATTAGGGACTAGGGTATTCATACTCCTCAATTATTATGGTAGTTGTAGTTATTTCAGTCTTTATACTTAGTTTCTCTCATCTTCCATCGTAATTTGTAACCTCTTTTCACAGTCTCAAATTTATAGAACTAGTGAATTGAGCAGTGCTTCGCGCGGTAATAAGTTTTTGAACAATTTATTCATAACATGCGAATGATAAAATTGATCTCTTAACGTACATGAGTAACAAATTGGAAACATAATTTTCCTTTGTACATTTTAAAAAAAAGTATTCATCCTTATTTCCTTTCATGGAAAATTTAATCTTTAGTATGTTTATATACTATATTTTAAATTTAAATCTAAAAACGTGGCTACTATATAAACACATGAACAGTCTCATTTACATACTACCATGTTTTCTATCTTTGTATAAAAAAATATATTTACTTTGTTCTTCTTCTTTTTCTCTTCCTTTCCATGACTTCTTTCCTACTCACCACTCTTTTTTAATCTTTACATTTCCATTCACCTTCATTTATAAAATTGAAAAGAAATAGAAAAATAATAAGATTATAAATCACATCTATCTTTCCTTTTTCTTTTTTTTTTCTCTTCAAATTCGTCATCTCTGTCTCCTATTAATCTTATCTAGTGATGGCAAATGGGCGGGTTGGGTCAAATTTGAGCGGGTTGAAAATGGATCAACATAAAATGAGTAATAATTCAATCCGCCCATATTTGATATGGATAAAAATGAATTGGGTAACAAATGGGTTGGGTAAAATACTAGTTTACCCATATTTGTATTTTACCCATATTTTCATGAGTAAATAGTACTCTACTTAAGAATTCAACATGGAGAAAATATTTTAGTCTTTTTTTAGATGAAGAATATTGAAAATGCTTCATTTAGTTTTATTGTATCATAAAAGTAAAAAAAAAAAACCTATAACTTTTCAATATAAAATAAATTTATGTAATAACAAGGGGAACATATTTTAAATTTCAAAATAAATGAATATTTGCATTTTAGGACTAAAACATGTTTAATACACTTTAACCAATGTCAATACTAATACATGATTGGCTTATTTTACACCATTATTTATTATCCAATATAAAATTAAACAAATTAAAAAATATAATTATAATTAACAAAAGAAATGTACATTTATAATATATATTTTTGGAGGGCCAAAGACTTCACCCTTTCAATTATAGAGAAAAATAATTAGTTTTATAGAAGAACATAAAAAGGAAGAGAAGTTACAATATTTTTAGTGATATCATGAATTTTGAGTGAATAAAAGTTAGAAGCTTAACCCATTTGGCTAATTCATATTTTACCCATATTTTTATGGGTTGAATATGGGTATCAACCCATATCTTACCCATGTAAAAAGTCACTTAACCAACCCATTAAAATATGGGTGGGTTACCAAAATATGGGCTCATTTTGCCGGCACTAATCTTATCTAACTGTCAATTCTTATTTTCCTGTAATGATAATATTCACTATTGTGCCTTGTAAATTATATATGAAAGATATTGAAATAACTCTCCCTAAACAAAGCATACTATGTAATAATATGAAGAATCATAAATATTTGTATAATTGTATCACACAATATTTATTCAATTTAATTAGAAAATATGAAAATTATTCAATCAGTTAGGACTTGGGACTTGGGAGCAATAATCTTAACTGGAGAACAAATAACTAAGAATGTAGAACCAACATAATAATATAAATTATTCTAATATTCTTTTTGTCACTAATGTTTACGTTAACGAATTCTTCTTCATGTTAGTAGTTGTTTCTATGTTTTTCAATTTGTATATAATCTCTTATTATTGGTCTTTTTAATTGCTCATACAAATAAATTCAACCAAAAAAAAAAATATGAATCTCACAAAGATAATTTTGATTAAACAAAGTTAAACAAATAAAATAGTAAATATGCCAAGTGAAGATCTACATTCATTCTTTGTCTTCATTGTCTTCCTAGTTATTTAACATAAAATAATTGAAACAAATTAAATTATGACATGATATCTATTGTTGATGAGAGGTGATATTTATATCATGAAATTTATTAAAATGCACGTGCTAAACATCACGCTATTATAAAAAAATATATATATATTAAAATTAGACTTTTAGACATAAGTTTACAACAGCAAAATTGAAGTACTACATCAGAGCCCCAGGTTCATAGGTCTCACGTGTATACAAGTCGAGTCTTAGTAGAGTCTCGAGGATCGGTACAGAGACGTCTGTACTTATCTTCGAGAGGCTATAATGACTTTTAAGAAAAATCTTCACTTCTTGAATCTCTATCGTGCATCCTTATTCCCTTCTGATTCTTATCGCTTCCTTCTATTCTCTCTCACTTATGTGATGGCTCGTGCGTAGTTCCTCATGTCAGTAATTGGTGTCGTGTATGGCTTGGATGCTAGATATGGTACTAAGGTTGAAGTGATATACTTGTGGAGATGATGTGTGGTCAGATTTAGAATTTTCAATAATTCGAAGGAATTGCGTGAGGTTATGGTTTGATGATTCACTTTGAGGATAAATAAACAATTAGGTTTAACAATGGTTTAAGGGACTTCATGAGCGTCTTATATATATTTTTTTGGCTAGTCATCTAGTAGTGGAATTTGTACTTGTATGGTATAGGCAATATCTGGAGTGGTTTGACAATTGGAAGTTGAATGATTAAAGGGATGTCTAGATAATGGACATGTAACTTCAGAAACTACAATAAGTAAAGTTATCACAACATGAATGGGTTGCTTAGAAAATGATGAGAATAATGATGCATCAATTGATGTTAGAATTTCTACTACGATTTTATAGATTGTGTGTATATCAAAATAGGCCATGATACGACTACTATAATAGATGCTTACTTGGCTAGAGTTATGGAGTGTGTTACTTTTGATATTGACATGGCCTACGAAAGAATAATATAGCTTGGGCAAGATACGGAATTTATTTGGTAATATTTTACAGCTATTCGATGGGTAGAAATGTGTGACCTATTTGGATATGATCTTCTCGATAAGTATGATATGTTCTAGTGGTGGATTTAATTTTATTTTTTTTGTGGTGTGATACTAGTGGTATATGAAAACGGATACGTCGATTGTCAAGTACGAATACTAACTACTTAAAGAGTTATCAGTTGTATCACATACTCGTATAGTGAGATTCGATGTTGCAATCATATTTGAGAAACCAACTAGGTTGTTACTGCAGGATGTTTGAGGTTAAGATGTGTGTATAAAGAAGATTTTAGTGGTGGATTGTTGTACGGTATTAATGCGTTAAATTGGTAAGTGTATCCCGAGGGTTTTAAATGAGGACTATTTCATCGTAAGGTCCAAGAAAGTGGATCAATATTTGAATGACAAGCTTATGTGCAAAGGAAGTCCTAAGGAGTATACATATGTGAAGGTAATTGAAAATTTCAGTAAGAAAATGCGCATAAAAATTGGTCAGTCCTTTGGATTGGATTGGTATAACTGGGTTTAAGGTGTCATATTGATGGAAAGGTTGACTTCGTGGTGATAACAAGAGCTAACTAAGCATAATGCTAATAGGGGTTTGTGATGAATTGTGATTGAGATGAAACTATATTATAAGGATTGTTGGTTAAACGAGTTTTGTATGGTAATAACGACTTGCGAGCATCTAATGTTGTGGTTTTCCACTCTTTGATGAGTAATGTGGTTGCATAGAAAGTTGTAGGAAGTGTTGAAACACCGCTTGAAAAGAATTGAAGGATCTAGAGTCATAAATGGAAAGAATTAGTGGAATGTAGTTTAACTTTCAGAAAGAGGAGAGATCAAAGGTATTTACTTTAATTGCAAGGGCTAAAGATGTATCTTCAGAAAGAGTGGATAATTGGATTCAGAGACACGTGGTTTCATCTATTTTTCTCTACTTATGATAATAGTGTCACAGATTCATCATATTGGTTAAAAACTATTAGATAAAATTTGAGAAATGAGTGTACATATGTTCAACTCGAGTGTGATGATAAGTTCTTTTGTGGTTTTGAGTTTGATAATGAGTGTGATTGGATTTTTAACGAAGGATATGATAAGGTCGACGGAGAGGCGATCAATGATAAACTAAGACACGTGAATTCATAAAAATCTTCAAAGTATGAGCTAATGTTGATAGATAAAGGGATTGGATTACACAGTTGGATTCAAAATTCAAGTTTTTCATGGTGATTTTAGGTTGTGGTAGTGTGTTTTGTCAAGGTATGAATTGGTAAGGTAAGAAATGATCGATTGCATTGAGTTTGAAACATTTGAAAGGAATTAATTTGAGTAGTAAATTTGGTTACTTTTGATGGTTATACCTAAGGGGGGGGTTTCATGTAATGTTTTGGTTTAGAGGATAAGGTAAAAATATCATGGGTTGTTGGTCAAACGATAAGATTGGTAAGCGAGTCAACGAAAGAAAAAGAGTCTAGTGTATTGAACAGTTCAAGGTATTTAAAATTTGCGTATGGGAAGAATTTAAGATATGTGAAGGAATAAGAGCTCTCATATAGACTCTTGGTTCGAAGTTGAAGGCTGTATGGATTTTCATATATAAGTTTTAATATGACTATGGATGTGAATTGGTTTGGTATAGACTTACTAGGATTTTATCATCGACTTTTATAAAGATAGAGTTTTAGTTTGGGTGACAAACAATGATGTGCGGAAGATTTCTATATGGTTATGTCGAGCTAGATTATTCAGATTATGGTAGGTGACTTATGGATACGCAACAGTATGAACCTACAGTTATACGTGGTTATTGAGGATTTTGAAGGGATTGAAACTACTCTATTGATGAGACTACACAAACTGTTATGATGTGTTAGATAGACATTTGATGGTGAATAGATGTTATGAACTTACAGTTTATAGAATTATTGAACTGACTAAGGATTTCTCTGAGTTTTGACATGAGGTATGTGTTAGTTTGGAATGGTAGTTGAAATATGGTACGTGAAAGTTTGCGTGTAGTTGCCATTGAGCGTGATTCAATAGCTTTATCTTAGTGGAAAAGTACTATCATATATGAAATTAGTGTTATCAGTCTTGGGTGTGACTTGTCATGTAATGCTTAAATGAACAGAGGGGGAGCTATATTTTGAAATTTTTAGAGGATACAATGTGTTTGCTATGAAGATTTTGATACTAATGACAGTTTGAGAGTAAGGTAAATGGCCAGTGTAGTTATCATGTTTGTTGGTATTAAGAGTGTTAGCTTCAATGGAGTACTGTGAGAAGTATGTGGGGTTTGATGAATAGAGTAATTGTAATATTGTAATAGGGATCAGACTAGTTGATTGTGGGCGGCTAAAAATCGAAAAATGGAGCTAGATTAATGATTTTTTTTTATATATATAGGCACTATGGAAAGAGTATTTTGTGTTATCTGACCTTGATTTTGTACATTCTTATGTGACAATTTATTTTGTTCTAGACACGATTTAGAGTATGATTCACTTTTAATGCCCGTGTGTGTTTTCACATCTATGGGTGAAATCCTAGTGGTGGATCGGGTGTACCGATCCTGTAATTGTCCTCTTAGTAGGGTGAAATTCTTGGGCAGATTTGGTCATTTTAGTTATGGAAAATTCAGTGTTGTTTGGGATAGTTGAAGTATACAAGTAGTTCTACACGCACAACCTTGCTTATGAGAACTTATATAAGAGCTACTATGAAGAGGTTCTGCATTTTGAAGTGTCTCGCTTGATGGGTTTACTTGATCGTTTTTTTTCTTTAGGTTAGACATGTTTGATTCTCCCTTGATGAGTACACGATGGCTAAAGATCATATTTGTATAACTTAAGCTCGTGAAAAGATTGTGTTGTGAAAAGGAAATCTTGAAGAGATCTATGATGGTTTGTGCATTATAAGTGTGTGGTGGTTTGTTCAAGTTCACTTCTAGTTGTAGCCAGTATCGATTCAAAATGTTATCTTGGTTATGTGAGAAAAGATTCATCATGATGGTTGGGTTAAGGTCTAATGGGTTTCTGTTTAGATTGAGTTTATAAGTTAGTATGGGGATTGATAATCACTCCTAATATGTAGATATATCAAATTTTGATTCGAAAGTTCAGCTCTTAGTAGTTGTTCTTGATGAAATGGTTTTAAAGAGGAGCTCGCATAGAGAGATAAACACCGACTGATAGGTCATGACTTAGACTTTTGGTAACGTCGACTATTCTTCCTTCTTCTTCCTTATGTTCGAGGACGAACATGGTTTTTAGTGGTGGATAATGTAATGACCCGGACCCGAAAGGTCATTTTTTAATAATTTTGAATAGTCATTTAACAATAGTTAATTAGTATACGGGTAATTTGTTTGTTATTAATAATAATGGGTCAAGTCTGAAATATTAAAATAGATTAGTAGGAACTATTACTTTTAATACATAATTAATTTAGAAAAGAAAGTAAAGAGAAGAAAGGAAATTAACCTGTGCGGACGCGGCGTGAACATAGAAGGACGAACTACTCCTCTCCTGTAAGGCAAATTTAAAGTTAAATTTACAGATTTGCATATAGTTGTATTAATTGCTCCTGCAATGCCTGCATTAATTGCACACATAATATATATATATATATATATATATATATATATATATATTATAATAATAATGTTTGAGAATTAGATTGATTTTTAGGGTTATAACTTTAGAGTACTGTTTCTTTTTTTTTCTTTTTTAAATGAGTTTTATAATCCTATCATTATAAAATTTGTAGAAAATTGATGTATGTCATTGAAAGATTTTCTGAAAAATTAAAGTTAGTCTTTTGCACTTTTCTGTAGTTGAAGTTACTGGGTCCGTAACTTTGGATTTGATTTTTGGATTTTTTTTATAGTTATTGCATTATAATTCGAAGTTTTGACATATTGGGATGGCTAGTTAAATATAAGATGTATTATATTATATTAAACCTATTAGGGTTGTAGTGTTTTGAAAATTATGACTTAACCCTAGGCTTGAAACTTGGAAAATATGAAAATTGGAACATCAAGATTTTTGGAACTTGATTATAAACTTGGGTGAATTTTTGGG